>CATIWM010167775.1:0-39149 GCA_949671775.1 Mallotus repandus
ATATATTATCACAGAAACAAGTAAAATACAGTAAAGAAAAGCATAAAGTTATACACAAATATTACAAAATTAGTCAATAGGTGACGTAAAATGTATGACTGACTTGTATCTAGATCGGATAAAGAGGTAGAAGGTAAAACGTACAACTCGCAAGATTTAAAATATTTTATTCTTAAACTTTTATTTTATTTACTTCCCATTTTATTTAAAATTTTTATTTTATTTCTTTTTTATTTTCCTACTTAGCTAGGATTAGACTTTTCTATCTTAGTTAGGATTTTATTTTTATTTCCTATTAAAACTAGGGTTAGTGGGTTAGTGGCTTGTTCTCTCATATATCATCTATTGAATAATATAAGAATTTTTTCTCAATTTTTTCTTAACTTTTTGTGTTGAACCTTGTTTATTTTCTTTAAAGTTTAGTTATGTACTAGCCTTATTTATTTTCACACTGACTTGCTGCTTCAGGTGGTATCATAGCAAGCAACTAACCCAATTTGATGGCATGTGATGAAAGTAGAAGAAGCAGTCATGTCCATAATGGTGATCAAGATGTCAAAGTCTTGCGAACTGGACCCTAGGATCAAGAGACGACATTGAAAGCCTTGGAGCAAAGTGTAGATCATAAATTCTAGCATTTGGAGAATGCTTTAATGAAATTGTTGGTCAACTTCATACCTTAGTGGTAGATGTCAACAAAAATGGGAATCATATTAATGAAAAGATGTCGCTTGAGGTCAACCTATTAACAGACTTGTTCCTGCATACAATCATAGGCAACAATTTTATAATGAAAAATCAAATGAGGATGATGAATTCAAGCCTAACTACCATAGGCCTCCTAGATTTGGCAACAATAACAGATTTGCTTATGATTATAATGGAGAAAATCATGACTTCAAATTGAAGGTGGACATTCCATGCTTTAATGAAAATCCAAATACTGAAGATTTTATAAATTGGCTTGCAGATATAAATCGATTCTTTGAGTATATGGAGAGTCCAGAAGAGAAGAGAGTGAAACTAGTAGCTTGTAGATTAAAAGGTGGTGCTTCTGCTTAGTGGAAAAGGCTACAAAGTAAGAGGTTCCGTGAAGGGAAGGCACCAATTATATTTTGGAATAGAATGAAACAACTCTGAAAGAGAGATTTTTTTCCACCAGATTATGAGCAAATTTTGTTCCATCAATACCAGCAATGCCATTAAGGTCAAAGATTAGTGCAAAATTCATGAGACTAGCAGAGAGGAACAACCTAAGAGAGAGAGAAGGCCAGTAGTTGGTAAGGTTCTTTGAGCGGTTAAAGCCTCAACTCAAAGACAAGATCGGTGTACATGTGTTATGCAACTTGAATGAGGCAAAGAATACAGCTCTGAAAGTATAATTTATGGTGCTAGACAAAGGAAGATACAATTCCTCTTATAAGACTTACATAAATGACAATTATAAGGTGCCTATTGATAAATCCAAGCCAATGCAAGAGGTAGCGACACACAATGACCAATACAGAGAGGATAACGTTGTTGGAAAGCAAAAGGTAATAGAAGAAAAGGGGATGTAGTGGGCCACAAATCCCTATGCTAAGCCAATACTTAGGCAATGCTTCAACTGTAACCAACTTGGACATTAATCAAATGACTGTCCTCTTAGAATAACATCAGTTCACGTGATTGATAAAGATGAAAAAGAATGAGAATAAGTTTATTACGGTCCAGACGGTAACGATGATGAGTATAAGGAAGAAGATGAAGGGTAAACTTGTGTGGTGAGAAGATTGATGTTAAACCAAAATAAGAGGATAAAACCTAATGAGATAATTTGTTTCAAACTAGATGTACCATTAATAACTATTTATTTAATTTGATTATTGATAGTGGTAGCTGTGCAAACATAATCGAAAGAGATGATGTGGAGCCCTTATAACTACCTATAAAGAAACATTTTACTTAATCGGATAGATTAAAGCTACTGAGAATATTCAAATGACAAAATGATGTAAAGTACCTTTCTCTATTGGGAGATACAAGGACGAGGTGTATTATGACGTGGTAGACATAGATGTTTGTCACTTGTTATTTAGGAAACCTTGGTAATATAACATCAATGTGCAATATGCAAGGAGTGAGAATATCTATAGACTCAAAAAAGGAGGCACAAATTTCACCTTATTGTGTGTAAAGGGAAGTTATTATCTTAAGACTTCAAAAGTGGAGGAGCGAACTTTCTTTACCCTCACCCATTTAGAACATGAGATAAAGGATACATGCAAGGAGACCAAAAAAGTTCATGCCTTGATTATAAAACAAGCCTTAACTACTAATGAAGAGCAAAAATTAGTAGAGCATTTAGATGCAGTCAAACAACTATTGGAGGAATTTAGCGAAATCATACCAAAAGAGCTAATATATGGGTTACCTCCAATTAAGGGTATTCAACACCACATTGACTTGATTCATGGAGCTAGTTTACTAAACTTGCCTCATTATAGGATAAGTCCCCAAAAGACTGAGATCTTGAAAAAGAAGGTAAAGGAATTATTATAAAAAGGATATATCCAGGAAAGTATATGTCCATGTGCAGTTCCAGCCTTATTGATGCTAAAGAAAGATGGAACTTGGCACATGAGTATGGATAGCAGGGCAATTAATAAAATCATGGTTGTGTACAGGTTTCTAATTCTTTAACTAGATGAGAAGTTAGACCGCTTAAGTGGAGCAACTGTCTTTTTGAAAATTAATTTAAGAAGTAGGTATCATCATATTTGAATCAAACCAGGAGATGAATAGAAGACAGCCTTCAAAACTAAAGAAGGGTTATATGAGTGGCTGGTGATGCCATTTGGGTTAACCAATGCTCTAAGCAATTTTATGTGACTGATAAATCAAGTATTCAAACCTTTCAATGGAAAGTTTATTGTTGTTTATTTTGATGATGCTTTAATTTATAGTCGATCCGAGAAAGAACATCTCTTGCATTTGCCTGAAGTTCTGATAGCTCTATAAAAGAACAAATTGTATGTGAATCTAAAGAAGTGCAGTTTTATAACCAATAAACTATGATTCCTAGGATTCATATTTAGTTTAGAGGGCATTTGGGTTAATGACGAGAAAGTAAAAGCTATTAGAGAATGGCCTACTACAAAGACTGTGACAAAAGTGTGAAGTTTTCATAGATTGACAACTTTCTATAGATGCTTCATCAAAAGCTTCAGCAATATAGGAACTCCAATCACAAAGTGCTTGAAGAAAGGAAAGTTTTAATAAGGGAGGAAGCTAAGGCTACCTTTGCAATCCTAAAAGAGAAGTTATGCACTGCTCCAGTACTAGCGCTACTGGATTTTAATAAGCTATTTGATGTAGATTGTAATGCAAGAGGCAAAGGGATAGGAGCTATTCTTTCCCAAGAAAAAAGGCTAGTGGCATTCTTCAGTGAGAAGTTGAGTGATGTCAGACGCAAGTGAACCACTTATGATAAAGAGTTATGCTCCATAGTGCATACTTTAAGGATATAGGAGCATTATCTAGTTGGGCGAGAATTTGTTTTGTACTCTGTTCATGATGCACTAAAGTATTTAAATAGGCAGAAGTGAATCAATAAAGATATGCATGCTAGGTGGTCACAATTCTTATAGAAGTTTCCTTTCAAATAAAAACATAAGTTAGAAGTACATAACAAAGTAGCAAATTCATTAAGTTAGTGTGTAGATCTGTTTATCATTTTAAGTCATGAGATTATGGATTTTGAGCATCTAAAATGAGAGTATAGAACTAATAATGATTTTTAGCAGATATACGAGAAGCGTATTACGAATCGACCTTGTGAAGATTTTCACGTTAATGATCGCGAGTTGATGTGAAGCAACCAACTCTACATTCTCAAATCATCTTTGAGATAGAAGGTTATTCATGACTTGCATGGAGGAGGACTAGTTGGACATTTGGGAAGAGATAAAACTATTACTGCAGTTGGAGAGAGCTACTATTGGCCTCACCTGAGAAGGAATTTGATGCAATTTGTACAACACTGTTATGTGTGCCAAACTGCAAAAGGGCAATCACAGAATATAGGTTTATACATGCCTTTACCTATTCCGAAAAATATTTGAGAGGATCTACATGTGGATTTTGTGCTTTGCTTACCTCGTACCCAATGAGACATAAATTCTATTTTTGTTATTGTTGATAGGTTTTCCAAGATGGCGCATTTTATCCTATGTAAAAAGACTTTATATGCTAATGGAGTTGCTAAGCTATTCTGCAAAGAAACTATTTGTCTACATAATGTGCCTAAGACTGTAACTTCAAATTGAGATAACAAGTTCCTTGGCCATTTTTGGAGGACCATGTGAAAGATGTTTGACTCTTCCTTGAACTACAGTACAACCCATCCTCAAACAGATGGTCAAACAGAAGTTGTCAACAAAACTTTAGGTAATCTAATACGTATTATATGTGGAGATAAGCCAAAGCAATGGGATTTGTCATCGGCACAAGTTGAATTCACATACAACAATGTTGCTCATTGGACTATAATAAAGTTACCATTTTCTGTTGTCTATACGAAAGCACCTCAGCTTGCTCTTAATTTAATCAAATTACCAAAAGTGCTAGGTTTAAGTACAACAATAGAAAATATGGTGGAGCAATGGCAGACAGTGCAAGCAAAGGTCAAACAAAAGATTAAACAAGCAAATGTGGCGTATAAGAAAGTAGTTGACAAACATTGTAAAGTTCAAGTGATTGAAGTGGATGATATGGTAATGGTTGTAATAAACCTTAGTTGAAAGCTTCCACTTTGGAGTAATAAACCTCATATGTAGGTTTAAAAGAACTTAAACTTAATTGTACATTTGAAACACAAGACTTCTATTCAGGAACTTGTAAGGATTGAACTCTTGTTGCTTGCTTCTTAACTTCACTCGAGGGATGAAATCTTCAAAGGAATTCATGACCTTATAGGCATAAGGGATTTAAACAACATCATCAAATGGATCCTTATATGGCATAGAGTCCTGCAAAACAACTTTTAAAACACTAGAAAAATAAAGATCAAAGTTGTTAGTATAATTATAATGAATCAGCAGCTTCTCATCTTTTATGATGCTCTCAATATCCAGCTTCTTCTTTTCACTCTTACCTTGCTTAATTTTTCCCACTAAGTGTATCCCATTTTCCTCACTTAGCTCATACCTCTCATTTTCAATATTAAGTTGTTTTGCATCGTTGCTAACACTCAACTCACTCTTTTCTTTTCTTTCATTTTCTTTAGTTTCCCTTCCCAATGTTTTCCAAATTGAAGATTAAAACTCTTCATTTTGTTGATTGATGCACAAGTCTTCAAATATTGTCTCTAAAGGTCAAGTTTTAATTTAGCACTCTTCCCTTCCATTCTTATCCTCAACTTGTATCTTAACCACTTCAATGCCTTCAACACTCCTCAAACCATTTTTTATGCCCTTGAAAGTGATAATGTAAATCCCTATAATAATTTTTTGGCACAAATCTCTTTCGTATGATAGTCTTCATCTCTTGCCATGTAGAGATAGGTTCTTCTTCATAGCATCTTCTTAAAACCACTAATTGATTCCACCAAGCTAATGCATAACCCATGAAACCAATGGTTGCAAGCTCTACTTTTATCTCCTTAGAGTACTTGTGGCAGTCAAACACAAAGTCTACCTTCTTCTCCCATACTAAATATGCTTCGAGATCACTCTTGCCAGGGAAGGTAAGTATCTTTATTTTTACACTCCTAAGGTTGTCATCTCACTTTCTACACCCTTGAATGCTTTCATGAATGTACTCATCATTATCATCATGCCATCTAACCCTATGAACTTGTCTAGGTGTAATTTGACTTATAGTGGCTGTGTTTTGACTTTGCTCTATTATCCCTATTCGCTCTTGAACATCTTTATGGCTATTCATTAATTAACTCATTTGTTCTTGCATCGCCTTCATAAAGAGCTTCCATTTGGGATCCTTTTCTACCCTCTCTGAATATATCATTTTAAACAAAGAAATAAAAAAACCTCACAAGTAACACTCCCTCAAGTGTTTACACTCAAAAATGTCACTCAACGCTCATGTTTCACTCAATTTGGCTTTTACCCTCTAATGACCTCACCACTCGCCTATTACCTTTCTTTAATTTCTCCCTTATAGTTCTTATGGAACTCAAGTGACTAATTATCAAATTAAGCTCAACACAATTCAAACAAAGTTAAACTAAACTCAAAATGACTATAGGAACCAAAGAAAAATGCAACAAATAAAGACAATTATCAAACAAAATGCGAGCAAGAAAATTTGGAATAAGTGTTTAAACTACCCTAAAACACAACTTAAGAATAATTCAGAATTGAAATAGGCAAATCACTTGAATTTGGCTACCTAACACGGATTTGAAGAGAATTCTACTTGATTTAATTTTTTTATTTTTTTATTCAAATTTTTTTTTAATTCGCAACCTTTTTTTAAAAGTATCATAAATGCAAAAAATCAAATATAAATGAGAATGATGGTAGGAACAACAAAGGAACAAAAGGAATCATAAAGAGAATTAAGTTAATAACAAAATCAACACACAATGAACGAATAGAACAAGACTAGAAGAATTTTGGAATTTTTTTTAAATGAGAAGAAGAATTAAAATAAAGATACATACTTGATTATTGAGCCAAAACTCTGATACCAAATGATACGAACGGTTAACTTCTACCAAACCCGTATTCAATGTTGATGTCTTTGCCAAGGATCGTTCAATGAATCAAGCAAGAAAACTCTAACTCCCAACAAAACCTTAAATAACCCGTACTTAAAAACCTTAGTTACAAAGAATTAAAGGTCATTCAATGAAAACCCAATATTGAACTAAGTCAATTTTAAGTTTAAATCAAACTAGGTTTGAAAGTGCTAAGCCTTTACTTGATAATTTCACAAAAGTTCTTTTAAGAACCAAAGAAAGGACTCTAACCTCTCAAATAAATTGATATTAATCAAATAAAAATCAATGACCCATTGTTTACAGCCCTAAGACGGCTATTTATAGAGAAAATCTAAGTAGGAACAAAGTTGGAAACAAATAAACTTCCTAAACATCAAAAAGGAAAACCTAGAAAATTTTGGCCTGACATCGGACACAATTGTGTCAAAAATAGACATGTCTGTGTCACTCTAATTTTCTAAAAAATTACTCTTAGACACGGCTATGTCGGACTTGATTTTTGTAGACTTCTAAAATCTTGCAATCAGACATAGTTGTGTCAGATTTTTGACACAGCTGTATCAAAATTAAGAAAATTGAATTATCAAAAATAGTCCCATGAAAATTGTAGCTCTCTATCTTAGCTTTCTGTAGCATTTGAATCACCTCAATCTGACTTTTGTAGCAAAAGTTATGACCAAAATACCAAAGCATGCTACCATAATTCAAATTAACAAAAATTAAGCCTAGAATCACATCACAATCATATCATTAAACCTTGTAATGCATCTTTAAGTCTCTTAAATAAGCTCTTGTAATTGATGCTCCATAGTTAAGTGGATCATCATGTTAGTTATGGGCTTGGTTCATATCAATTACAACATTAGTAATCCAATCAGCCATAGAATTAATTTCTCTTTTAATTTAGTTATAAGAGACAGTCAAAAATTGATTGAGCTTTCTTTAAAAAAATAGTATATCCCAAAGTCTAAATTACTGATAATATTTCCTCTTTCATAAGAGCATTATAGACTAATCGAGAGTCAATTTTAAAAATACAATTGTTAGATCTTTTAGTTATAGCAAAATCAAAGCTTCAACTTCAGTGATAAGAGGAGAGGTTATTGTTTTAACCTTATGACATAATTAATTCTTCCATTATAATCTTGACCTACCACAGCCAATCCAGCTCTGCATAAAGAAGTTTTAAAGAGGCATTAATATTAAATTTAATACAATCTTGAGGAGGGGCCTACCATCTATGACCATCACTTATTCTATCAACCAAAAAACTTTAATTATCAACATATGCATTGCATCTACATATTCAACATGTAATTTAACAATAGCTTTGCATGCTTTAATTGGATTTGGATTAAATTATTAAAATTTTTTGCATTCTGACCTTTTCAAATCAACCAACCTAAACACAAAATATGAGCAAAAGTATCCTAATCAACAACAAAGGAATTATAAATGCAATTCCACCACTCTTTCATAGAATTCAAGCCATCAATCTATGGAACATATGAGAAAGAAGAGGTAAATCAAGTTGCCTTTAAATGTAGAAATTAAAATAGCATATGCATGATGGTTTCATGCTCATTCCCATATACACTACATATCTCTAAATCGATAATTTTTTTTATGAAACAATTTTTTATGTGTAGGTAACATATTCTTTAGAGTCTTAAACTATAACAACTTTACCTTCGGAAAGTATTACAATTTCATAAAGTCTTCAAAACTCTACTACTATTATTATTTGTTGAATACCTTAACCCTTCTCCATGTTACAAAGGAGTTCATAACCTGACCAAATTAAAATAAATCCCTTATTAATTTGTCCTCTACCATACTCCCTTAGTAGTGGCCTCTACATCTGCATGACAAAAAGATCCCTTAATATCTAAACATTCCATCTTCTCTAATTTGGGCAAATCAAGTTTGCAACTACATAAGTTATAACCTTAGTAGTCCTAGTAGTAATGTCCTTAAACGATGTGTGAATAGGACAGGATCAATGGATCGTATCGGGACACGTAAGCTTAGCGACAATAGTGTTATTGATTGTTAGCCTAAGAAGACTATGAAAGTTGGAGTCGCCACTTGACTACAGCTAGAAAATGGGAAGCCAGTGGAAACCTGCTTCCTTTGTCAGAGATTCTGAGTTCGAGGGGTAGCATTTACTCATCATATTTCTTAATATACATAACCTGAATTACTTATCACATCACCCTAGTTTCGGTGTCATGATGCATTTCACACTTATCACGATATACTAGTATTATAATAAACTTTTATAAAGCAAGAAAGAAAATAATAAGTAAAACAATATCCAACAAATAAGCATATAACCAAATAAGCAAATAAACACGTAGCACACGAAACATGCAAGGTAACTAAATAAATAAAGCAAATAAAGAAAACAAAATAAAATAAAGAAATGGGGATGAGGATTAAGGATTACAACACTTGAAATTGCCTTTTCCAATAAATACATCAAAATAGAAAATTAAATCGGGGAAGGCATTAAGGATTATAACACTTGAAATTGCCTATTCTAATAAATAATCAAAATAGGAAGAAAAAAGAAATTCTATTCTAATAAACCTGCAAAACAAAGATTAGTTCACACATACATGCAAGCACACATTTCAAGAAGGTAAGAGTATAATTAGATTTTACAAGAAACCATGAAACAAAACTAACAAGAAAGATTAAGGTGAATGCCAAGATGACGTGTATGAAAATGTATAATGCAAAACTAATGATTTAAATTAATGCCTCATATAATTTCAAATTTTAAGAAAATGAACTATTTTGTTCATCGATGTTAAAAGCATGATTATTTATCACAAAATGATGATTTCATGATATAATCAACCATTTCAGTTATGAAGAAGAAATATCTTGGTGTCAAAATGTAACTTTTATCATAAAATCACAAACTTTAGGATGAATAATACAAAATTTATAATAAAAGTACAATTTCACCATAAAAATGTAAACTTTATGATAAAAATGCAAAAATTATAATAAAAAGAGAAAAATTAATAAAAATGCAATTTCTACCATAAAAATATAAATTTTATGATAAAAAATGTAAAATTTATAACAAAAAAAGAAAAATTAATAAAAATGCAATTTTCACCATTAAAATATAAATTTTATGATGAAAAATATAAAATTTATAATAAAAAGAGAAAATTAATAAAAATGCAATTTTTAAGATAAAGATACAAATTTTATTATCAAAATGTGATTTTTATGATAAAAATTGTAACTTTATGCCAAAAATACTAAGTTTCGATGTAAAAATGCAAACTTTTATGGAAATGAGATGCATGGGGACATACAAACACATAAAATGCAATAAAATGCAACAAACACTTCCGAATTACACCTGAACTTCCCACATCGTCATCATATCATATGTTTCTAAACATCACCAAAATCACATTTTCATAAGAAAATAATAATGTGTACAATGCAAATGAATGCCAAAATGATGAAAATGATAAAAAAAAAAAGAATTTGGAGCAGAAGAAGAAAATGTGATGCAAATGATGAAGATGCAAATTTTATTAAAATAGTATAAGGATCTTTAGAGGGATTTATCCTTGAAGCGTGCTTTGACTTAGATAAGGTTTGGTTTGGTAAGTAGAGTGATAAAATCCAAAAAAAAAAGTAAAAAGTGGTTTGTAGTGTTTTAGGGAAATGGGTTCCATGAGTCCTTTCCCTGGGTTATAAGGGTTTAAGGCTTAGAGTAATGTAAAAACAATGTCTTGGGTCATCCAACACAATGTCCAAGAAGTCAGTCTCCAAAAAAATGCCCAAAAAAATCCCCCAAAATGGATTAAGATTGGCTTTTTATAAGTTTTGGAGTCATCCATGCATGTGGGATGTGTAATCCATAAGTGTGGGTTGTATCCCATATGTGTGGGTCATTCAGTATAATCCACGAGTGTGGGTTGATAACCCACGTGGGTGGAATCTTATCCCACGAGTATAGGACATTATCCTACACGCGTGGGATGTGTGCTGAAAAGAGCACAACAGTCAGTTTCACACTATTTCTCATTCTAAGGCCTATCTCAGACAATTTTTGGGGTTTAGGTGAGTGTTTTTGGGTTTTTCACCTTATAGAAGCATGATTGATGATGAATTTTGAAGAAGTCATCCTTTGTCTAGTTGACATAGACTTTCATCATCGGATCATTTTGAGGACTGTTAAAATTTGAGTATCAACACACCCCCAAGTTCATCATATCTATTAAGGCATATGAATTGAAAGGGCGATTAGACAATAAAGAACCCGCCAGACATATGGATTTTAACCTGTTTCCCGACTCAACCTCACCTCCACCGATGTCTATAACATCATTTTCTGGTCCACTCATATTCAGAGACCTCGACATCCTGAATTGCACAGGTAGTCGTTCACAATTTAGTCTATCATTGATGAAACTATAAGGATAATGCTAGTGAAACTACAAAACAAAAACATAAAACAATTAGTATGGCAACGGTAGCACAAAAGACAAGGGTTCAAAAAATAAAATTGGAACGTAGGAATAATAAAATCGGGTCGAGAAAAAGAAAAGGGAAATGAAATTAACGATGAACAAAATCAAATGGAGAAAGAACAAGATGAAAAGGCAAGAGAATGGAAAACCTTAGAAGGGAACTCTATGCTTTCAGAGAAGCGAACCCTAACCCTCACGATAAGGGAACTCTATAATCGGGATAAAAAAAAATTTGGTACAAAGCATGCTTAAAAAGTACACTTTCATCAAATTTTATGCGAAATTAAACTTGATTTAGCACATTTAATGCATGATAATTCAAATCTATTTTTTAAAAAAAGCTACTTTCTTTTTTTATATATATTTTATAAATTTGTTTTTTAATAGTACATCCGATCTAATTGATAAAATATATTCTAAAATATTTTTGAAAATAATCATTTTATGCATAAGCTTTTATAAAAATTAATTTTATTATTTATAATAAATTTATTTTTATTAATAGAGAGGTCACACCATTTCAATATTGATGAATCATTTACTATGCGACAGCCATCCTCTTTTAAATAACGTAAAAAATTATCGTCTGTATTCAAATTTTAAACCTCATAATTTTCTTATAATAAAGTAACTATTACACTTCTATTTTTTAAATAAATCTAAAATTTAAAAATTCATGGAAAATAAAATGCAAATGCTAATAAAATGACATTGACAAATAGACCGCATGCATTTTTTTTTCTTTAGGCTTCAACAAAATGGCATTATCAGTCACATAAACGCTAATGAATTGTATTTGTTATGTTCTCAATGGAAATCAAAATTATGACCAACAAACTACTCCCTCCTATTCATTTTAACTTTCATATTTTAAAAAAAATAAAATTTCATTTATCTGTTATTTTTTATATCCAAGAAAATATTATCTTTTATTTTCCTATTTTATCTTTAATAATATTTATTACACTTGTTTAATTTTTTAATATTTTAAAAATATTTTTAGTCTACCAAGAATAAATCTTCTAAAAAATAGGAGTATTTTTTTTCAATATTTATTAATGACAAGTTTGTAGTTCTAATATGGATTATATATTTAGTTTTCCTCATTAATTTTTTTACATATATTCAAGAAATAAAATTTGAAATAAATTTTAAGTTTATCAATATAGGTGTAATTTAGTCATATTTATTTATATTTATGTTCAAATAATACTTTTTTAATTCAAATAAAACTCTAAAACATGACAGTTAAAGTAGAACGGAAAAAGTATAATAATAGAAGAGGATGATACATGTTCTCTCTCACTCTCTTTCTCTCTCTATATATATATATATGTGCGTGCCACTAGTCAACAACCAAAAATAGACAGAAGACAACGTTAAAAAAATAAATAAATCACCAATACTATGATCAATTGATTGGTGGAAGACTATTATTATTAAAGGGAGTTTTTTAATTGAAGTTATAGTATATATAATTATATTAATTTAAAATATAATTAAAAAATTTATTATTTTTATGATTTTATTCCAATTAGATTATATTAGTCAGAATTTATGAATTCTGAATACCAATATTTGAAAATAATAATAAAATAAATTTTCCATTAACAACTTTGGACTGTTGTTGTACTACAAAATGATCAGTAAAATAATTAGTGCCTTGTCCTGTTTGTTTTGTCCACTACAGCCCAATTTTACATATATATATATATATATATATATATATATATATAATGTCTGCCTCTTTAATTGATTAGAAAGTAAAAATTATATCATTTGTTAAAAAAAAAAAAAAGATTCTGATTTTGTTTGCAAGAGCACCATCGAGCTGCAAGAGTTAATGTAAAGAAAAGATTTATAATATGTCTTTTTTTTTCTTTGTTAGCGTGATTCATTTTAAACTCGATACAGGTAAAAAAATTACTAATCAATTTTAATTAATAATATCACAAATAAGAGTAAATTTTTGTTATCTTAATTGTTCTAAATATTTTTAGAAGTATTAAAAACTATAAATTGATTTAAGAAGAGAGATGTGAAATGGATATAATACAAAGTCTATAAATAAGAATCGATTTTAACTTAATCATATTTAGTTAAATGATTAACATTAATCATTTATTAGTTGTCTCCTATGAGAAGTTTAAGTGGTAAATGTATATCTAACAGTGAAGAGTAAGATTTGAAACTTTAAACCATAATTTTCCCCGTATTGTCATTTATTTTCTCCTTTGTGGTAGAAATTAAAATTCTTTCTTGCTTTAATTTATTGTTAACGTAGAATTTCTAAAATTAGTGTAGGTGGCTTAGTCTAGTTGTTAATTGGACATAAATCTCTTCAAAATTGAAGATTTTTAAGAAAAACAACTATTTACTTTAAAAAAAAATACAACTATTTATTGATAATGTGGAATCTCTAACTCTTTAAACTTAACTCAGTCAATTGCCATTTATAAATGAACTTCTTTTAAAGTTCTTAAAGAAGGTAGGAATTTTCAGACTCCTTTTATTGATAATTGCATTTCATTTTATTTTCACTGGTAGTGTAAATGACTTAATTACTTTTAATTTAAAATTATTATATTATATTTTTTTTAAATATAAAAATATACTTTTCATAATAATCAATATTTACTTAAAACCGTTTAATTACTCATACAATAAAATTTTAAGAATTTGAATATAAATAAATTACTCTGATTAAATAATTTTTTTATTGTAATCTCTAACAACTAGTTATAATCTTATTAATTTGTTATGTTGCTTTATTTTTTATTTATCTTTATGTTACTGAAATTTTATTAAAACAATTATATTTACTTGTGATAATGCAGAATATTAACTATTTATTAAAATTTTTCAACGGTAAGTTTTAATTTTTATTTTTCTCATTCAATTCTTTTTTTAATAAAAATAGCTCGGAAGATTTGTTGCTAAAATATTATATGCACTAATTAATATAAAATAAAATAATTAAAAGCAAAACTTTAAAAATATTGATTAAGTTGATAAAAATAGAATTTTCTTAATAAAGGGTAATGAAGTCATTCTCTCTAGCATAAAAATTAAAATGGAGTGAAATTATAAATGAAAAGAATATAAAAATCTCTACTTTTAAAGAAATGTAACATCTAAAAAATTAATTGCATAAATCAAATTAAATCCTTTCTAGAACCATACTAAATACGATTTGATAAAAAATTATTCTTTACATTATACCCATTTCACTTTTTTCCTCTTAAAATAATTTTTATAATTCCTAATAAAAATGTGAAAACTTTTTCAAGACTAATTCAATAAAAGCTTGTGTGTGCATATATATATATATAGTTCGAGCATGTTACCACACTCATCAACTGATGGATTTAAAACCCAAAAAATGAATTTCTTAAATGTTGAGGAAAAATCTCCAATTCAAGACTTCCTGCTCGGTGAGGTAAAGCTCAGCACTTCACCTACCCTAGATGAGGCTATATAAGTTGTTTCTATTATTGCTTACTCATGAAAATTTGAAATTTGCTTATTTGAATAACTATTTCTTGTAAGAATGACGTAAACATTAAGCATCACTTTTTTATGGTGCTCCTCTTTGAATCTCTAATGAAAATAATTAGTCAAGAAAAGAGAGATGAAAAGAAATTGAAATGGTATATATATGATAATGTTGATAAGCTAAAAAAGAGGATTGCTTCTGCTAATGATGTGATAACAGCATTATACTTATGATTAATAAATTTGACCAAAAAGCATCAAAATGATGTATCATATGCATGTTTGTTTAAGCTAAGATTTGAGAGTGATAAGAAAGATCAAAAGCATGGCATAAGGATTGATCACAAAAGGGTTTTCAAAAGAGCAATATATACAAGTCATGAAAGCTTTTTATGTATGTCGTCAATTAACTCCATTTTCTTTCTTTTCAAAATCATTACTACAGTCTCTCCCATAAGCCCATTTGCATAAAATTTTCCTTCAATTGCATTATGACCATCACCCTCATCAAATCAAAAAAAAAATAATAATAATAAAAAAGAAAAAGAAATTATATATGTATAGGCCTTTGGACTGTTGTTTTCTCCATTGAAGTGACTTCATTTGAATGGGTAATGAACAATTATATTAAAGGCTTGATGGATTTGACAGAACTTAGTGTTACTATTTGGTAATAAATTGAGCACAAAAAGTTGCTTCCATAACCAAAGAAAGGCATAAAAAGTTTTCCAATGTAATGGACACGTGTTGAAAGCAAGAGCTACTTGTTCTTACTGCACTCTCATTGATCAGTTAAAAAAAATTACTACTCTTTTTTAATAACTAGTATGTTATTTTAATAATAGGAGGTCGAGCGAATGAAAAATTGAACTCATGATCTTACTTTACAATATTTATCACATGCCCGGTAAAGGCTTTGTGAGTTCATGAGGTACCTCATTTTATGCCTTATTTGTGCTCATTTTATTTTCTTGTTTCTGAAAGATATGTACTAACTAATTGCGGTGGTTAGTAGAAGTACTCACTCCTAGCTAGCTAGTGCTTATTCCAAGTGGTGTTTCACTTTTGTTATGCAATTTTATAATTAATCCTTGTTGCTTATTCAAAGGATTATTATGGGTAGAATTTTATAGAATAAAATTTAGTGTAAATTACTGAATTCTGAAAATTAATAAGTGAGCAATTGATCTAGTGATTAAAATTTTATATGACATTTATTAGAGTTTAGGTTCTATTCTTAACAATCTCCTCCCAGTATAAATAAAAACAATTATTTAAGACATGCCATGGCCAATAAGAGAACACATAAAATCTATGCATATAAATATAAAATGACAAAAATAAAAATTATGACAAGTCAAAACTATTTTAGATTCTTTTCAACAAATTTATTATTAAATTTTTTTTATTTATATTCAAAGTATTATATTTGACTATTAAATAAATAATCTATATAACTAACAATTATTGAGATTAATTGATAGTAAATTATTCTTATTTTAATTTTTTAAAATTTTTTATCATTTTTACCGTCTTACCTGGATCAAACACTTATATATAAAATAAAATATTATATCTAAAATATTTTAAATTAAATTGAATATATAAAAAATAATTAAAAGTTTTTCAATCTTATCTATTCATCATGAACTTTATTGTATACACAAGTACCATGAACATCTTTAACCATGTGCACAAGAGAAGTAACTGCAAGATATATGGATTGAATAAGGAAATGTTTTAATGAAGAGTTATAGCCTAAGCTTAAGGTAATAAATTAATGGAGGTAGCCATATAAAAAAAAAATGGGGGAAAGTTAAGAAAAGGGTTAGGTTACGTACAAATGATAGAGGAAAGTAAACATGCATATAAATGGGGAGAAGCCAGTAGCTACTGTCACATGCACATGATCGAATTGGCAACCTCGTTTTGCTGGCTATCTCTTTTTTTATGTCAAGACAAAAAAATCTATGTGGCAGCAGATGATAACAGAAAAATCATATAATAAATATACGTATATTTTAATAACTAAGAGTTGAAATAAATAAACACAATATATATGTTTATATAAAATAAAGGAAAAATAATTTTTAAGTCCCTGAACTATAATAGTTTTTTCTATTGAGTTTCTATTATTTTATTGCATTGCATTGAACTTCTATACTATTATTTATTTATACATTGAACTCTTATACTATTATTTATGTATACATTGAGCATCTATACTATTATTTATGTAATATATTGAGCCCTTAAAATTTTTACATATTTTTATGAAATTTGTCAAATTGGTACTCAATAACTACATAAATAATAATATAAAAGTTCAATGTAATGCAATAAAATAATAGAGTCTGAATAAAAAAAATCATTATAATTTAAGGTTTAAAAATATGGATTTTGTCTAAAATACAAAAGTAAGTTTAAGGTGGATAATAAAAGAAAAACAGAAAGCTGAGGAACCCAAAGCCTGTAAACAGATCTCTCTTTACACATCCCTAGAGACAAGACTGATAAGAAAAGTCAAGCTTTTTTTTTTTTTTTTTTGTTGCTTATAGCATTTATATATTTAATTTACTCTTTGTCTTCTTCTTCTCCTTCTCCTTCTCATTCTTCTTCCACCCATTTCCAATTTTTTTTTATTTCTCAATACCATCAAACCAATACAAAAATAATAATAATAATAATAAGCTTGGTGTTTGTGTGTTTGTATGTTGTGATAAAAAATGCCCACATGATCAAAGGATAAAGAGATAGGTATTGGGTAGGATTAAATAATGTATCCCACTTGAAAAGAAAAGAAAAAGAATTGAAGGGCAAGTCCCATCTTTCTTTCTTTCATGTTTTGTGCATCAATCTATCCTTTGCTGAGCTTTTACAGTCATGTCTGATGGATGTACTTGTTTTCACTGTTCAAACCTTCTGTTCCTCAGCTTTCTGTCCCATCCACCAATATTCCAAAAGGAATGTGGGACTCCCATTGCTTCTGCTCCCAATCAACCAGCACTTTTTTTTTTTCTTTCATTAATTTTCTTCCTAATTTTGCCTCACTCTTCTGCTGGTAAATATAACAAGAAATATGTATTAAAAGGTTAAATCAAGAAAATGTAAGTAAACACCTCTTCCATCTCCATCACCATCAATTTCACAGCCAAAAAAAGAAAAAGGGTTTATAGCAGGACCTTGAATCTTTTTCATCATGGAAACAGACTGCACCATAATTTTAATATATATATATATGTAACTTAACTATTATGTCCACCTATGTTTTTATCAAGGTCTTGTCATAAACCCCTCTTGGCTTCTTCAAATGAAATGTTGTTGTTGTTGCCGCTGCCGCTGCTGTCTACTGACCAATCAAATAGACCAAATGGATCCAACCCTTTGCTTAATTTCTGATCATGATCTCCGCTAAATCCTCCTTGGCTGAACAAAAGATCAAGAGGGTCTGCTTCTATCTCCTCCAAATCAGCAAAGAAATCATCAGATTGACTGCAATCTGCTGCAGGCATTACAGGTCTGTAGCTAATGCTACTATAAGGAAACCCTTCACTGCTGAATTGATCAACATCATCCATCTTCATTACTTGCTTCTCATGAATATCCTCAATCTCCTCTTTTACTGAAGTACTAGCCGCTGCAACCATATCAGTAGAAGACAATGTATCGTTGCTGCTTTCCTTATGTTCTTCTTTTGTATTTAGTGCTGTTGTCTTTCGAGCTGTATGAGAGTTCTTCGAAGAAACAGAAGCATTGTTCTTTGGTGGCTGTGACCTCGTTGAGCCGGCAAGAGCATTCCTTTGAGTTGGCCATGGATGGTTGTGCTCAGAAGTATAAGTGATGACCAACATGTTAGGATCAGTTCGGCTACGTTCCACTTGTTTCCTTGCTGAGCAACCCTTTGAGCTACTGCATCTATAATATCCCCTGGAACAATATTTTATATATAAATACATGATAAGTTAGTTAGTTAGTTAGTTAGTCAATAATCACTGCAATTCTGCTACTGAAGTTCTCGATCTCTTATTCATGTCCAAGTTCAACAGTTAAAATGGCAGGAAGTGTGAATTATTCACTCATGCAAATGGGGAATTCTCTCAAAGATTTTAACTAAAAATGAAAACCAACATATTAAAAAAAATTTTGAAACAGCCTCCATTGATTAGTAATCATAACTATAGTTAATCAATGTTGATGAAAAAACTTTGTTTGAATTCAGTTTCTATAGGGGAAGCTTTTGTTGGACCATACATACTTTACAGGACATTGTTTGGAAACATGCATTATATTGATTGTATTTCATGCTCCACAGGAAAATAATGACAATATTTATTATAGTAAAAGATTTTATATATATATATATATTTTTAAAGAAGCAAGATCAGGTAATTATAATATATGTCAGATAAAAGAAAAATGGGGAATTCAGCTTTTGTTCTTTGTCTTAGGAGCTTTATATATATATGACAATACAAATTTTTGTTGGTGAATGAGTTGTTTACCTTGGATAAGGAGAGCCCTTGATGGGTTTCTGACCATATTTTCTCCATGCCCATAGATCAGATGGAACTACTTCTCCACTTGGCCTACTGTTTACAGATGCTGGTGCTGGTATACAAACCACCTTCTTTGCCTGGCTCTTCCTGAATTCACAAATGTATACCAAAACTTTTGTCAACGTTTCTTGAAATTTCCACAATACCCAATGCCAAATAGAAAGCATTTGTGATGAAAATGATGAAGCTGAAGCTGAAGATCAGGATTAAAGATTTTTGGTCAATTTAGGCCTCAAGGCAAGAATCTTTATTCATTACTTGCATTCTTTTTTTGAGCAATAAAATCTTGGTTTGGCTTATTTGTCAGAGAAAAAGGGTGATGATGATAGGGATGGGATACATTTTAAAACCAAATGCTAATCAAAGTACAGTTTGAGATGAGCATATATGAAAGCTAAGTAAGTGAATTACATGATGACAAAAGTTGTATGAATCAGAACCATCAAGATTTCATGTGAATTTAGCATGAAATGTAAACAGTGACAATTTCACCTGATATGTATATGTATATATATAGTACACACACCTAGGAACAAGACAATTATCAATCTTTAGAGTCATCACACACACAATTAATGCCAAACCCTAATCTCATTAGATCCTTCCATGATTCACCATGTTTGTATGCATTAGAAAATTCAAGTTCCAATAAATCCATTGATCTTCTTTATATTTATATATCATCATCCTGATCATCTTTTTCAATTGAATGAAGTATATGCACATAGTACTATATATAAAAAATAAAAGTACTTAAATTAATAAATACATTAAAGTTGCCTTAAAAACAAAATTAATACATATGTATATATTAAATTCATGGAAACAAGTGAGCAAAGATTAATTAAATTAAACAATAATCTCACCTTCTCTTGATACCCAGATTCCGCGGAGAGGAGATCTGCACCGGTCCAGCAGTGTGATCGTTAATCAAGCAATTTTTTGAGGTATTAGTATTGATCATATCAATTGAAACCATAGGAGAAGCCTTGAAACCCCTCGGAGGAGAAGCGGTAGGAATTATCGGAGAATCACACGGAGAAACAGGCAACTTAGAGGTGGGACTACTCTGAGAGATCTGAATCCTTGAAAATATATTGCAAGGACTGCTATTACTATTGTTCATCTCCTCTTCAAACACTTTATGATGATGATGGTGATAAGGATGATGACCACCAAGAACATCACTAATACTATTTGCACCAGAAAAATTACAGCAACTATCACCAACATGACTAGCAGCAGCAGTACTACTACTAAGCATATGATCTGTAGAATTCGGACAGCTAAAATAGGCGCCGGAGGCGGCAACAACGTTGAGCTCATGAAGAAGTGGATCTCTCATATTAACAAAAGGGTCACCAAAAGCATTATTAGTAACAACTCTGCTGCTGCTGTCCTTGTTATTATCTTCCAAAGCTGAAGCTGAAGAAGAAGTATTGAGCGGATCACAAGTGAATTCCCAGTTTGAAACAGGTGCTGCAAGTCCAGGTCCATCAGATTGGCCTAAAGCAGCAACACCAGTAGTAGTAGCAGTACCGCTAGCTCTAAGTATATCTGTTAAATCACCTTGATAGTCGTCCATTTCCAAGCCAAAGAAGCTGCTGAACACACTATACTAATACACACACAATCAATCCATATCTACACCCCGAATATATACAAATAGCAAGATATATATATGTGTAGAGCAAAATCAAAAAGAAAAAGAGATAGTTTGGTGCTGTGTATGTATTGTCTTGCACCCAACAAAACGTAAAAGGCATGCAAAAAAAATTCTCTTTTCTTTGTTTCCTCTATTTTGTTAAGGTATATTTATGTTTTGGGAAGATGGATTTTTTTTGTTTTTAGGATTTTTGAGTTTATTTAGCTATAACAGAATCAAGAATTGAAATTGGGTTTTTGAGTTTTTGAGCAAAAAGAAAGAGAGAAAAGAGAAAAGAAAAGAAAAGGGTCGCTGACTTTTGATACAAAACAGCTATTCTCCATACGCAACAAGCACATAACATAGAGATAAGAAGAGGCAGAGAAGGTTTATTATAAATAATTTATGAAAACTAAGCTAAAATGGAGAACCATAAACAAACAAATTAAAGAAAGAAAGGTGGGTTTATGTTACAAACAACAAAAGGTGTCAAATTTATCCAACTGTTTAATGTTATTTTAATGTTAGGTTTGTTCTCTTTGCTACCTCCAGGGACTGAGGTCTTTTTTTTAATTTAAATTATTATTAGGAGATTTTTACCTATGGTAAAAATATTTTATAGAATTATTAAATTATCTCATTTATTATAAATTATTTATTAATATTAATAATAATAAATGGTGTCCGTGCAGAATTAAATTCAATTTTTTTACTCTTTTTATGGATGAAAATACAGTAAGTTACCTATAATTAGCATTAAATTTGTTATATATATTATTATATGTAAGGAACAAAAATATAATATATGTTTATTACAAATTTACTAATTGGATGTAATTTAGAATGGAATAAAAATTTTCAATTAATGATACCGTTGGATCAATTTGGTTGTTTAAAAAAGAATTATTTAAAAAGACTCTAACCCAACTAAGAAAAAAAGTATACATCTTTCAAACACAAATGAAAAAACAAGTGATGGGAAAGTAAAGAGGCGGCAAGTAGCCGCATTCTTCGGAAAACGTTTCGAAACTTTCATCTAACAATTTCACCCGTTTCTGGGGGTTTTTTTTTTTCTTTTGGTTTTGCTTGTTAATTTTATTTAGAGGTGGCAATAACTTAATGATGATGATGATTGATGATTGATGAGTACTTCTTTTTCTTTATGATATGGTGTGCCTTGTTGTTATCATTTATTATTTGTGTATAGTGGTAGCTATATATGCCATCTCTTCCTCACTACCCACATTCCCCACACACACACACAACATAAGAGAGTGAAAAAAAAAAGGCACAAAAGGGAGGTTCATGTTACAATACGTATAATTAGGAAGATAGAAATTATTTCTTTTTTTATATCAAATCTTTGAGCCTAACATATTGTATCACATTTAAAAAGAAAGTTTTTGGAATTTGGCCAAAAAATATATATACTCAAAATTAGAATGGCTTATGGGACTTCAATTTAGAGGTGGGCACCGAACCTTGGGAATACTTTTAACTCTATTATAGTCCTTCAATCGTTGAATTTTTAACAATGTACCCATCAAGTGTATGTGTACTTTAATTTGGTGGGTGTGAAGAATTTTGAGTTTTTTATCACCAAATTTTAATTTGGGATTGTAAAGTGTACATAATTTTTTTGGTTATATATACAATGGAAAGGAAAAATACCAACGCGATGTTTCGAACCCAAAACCTCATAATAATACCTATATTAAAACTTTAATTTGACCAAAACGTTTTGGACTTATAAAGTGTATAATACCTATTATTTGTTCTAGTAGAAAAAAAAATTACGCTACTTGAACCCTATATTGGAAATTTTTAGGAGTTGGGAGTTTTATAAACATTGAAGGATCAATGTTTTTATTCATATTGATTTGGGATTTTGTTATTTGGGTTCCTTATGTTTTTATTTTTTATTTTTTATTTTGCTTATTCATACTTTTCTATATTTCTAGAATTAGGAAAATCAAGTTATTTTGTCATATAACTTATTTGATGGAAGAAACACTTAGGGCATGTCTTAGATATGCTTCTATATAAATGCACAAGTATGTTTCGACAGAGAAAAATAAGACAACATCATAAACACATTTTTAATTAAAAAAAAGGGGCTTTATTTTCTTTTTGTCCTATTTAATTAGTTTGTATATTACTTCATTTATCTATTTATAATTATAAACGACTAATTGAGTGTCTCTCTTGTAAAAATCAAATTTAATCCATTAATATGTGAAGTGATAAAGAGTCTCTAAAAAACCCGAGGTAGGAGTGTAAGAGTTTTTCATGGAGTTTGGTATAAAATTTTCCTACTATATTTTTCCTAGCCATAAAATATATAGAGGTTCATTAACAGTCAAAAGCAAAATAAATCATATCAATTTTCCATGAAAAAAATCATTTTCTTACAAGTAATCAAAGATTGAACAGAAGATTAAAAAAAGAAGATGAGGGAAAAGAATTTGACAAGTGATACAAAAAAGAAACCAAAAAGAGATAAAAAAAAATTATTAATCAATGGAGCATGTATATATATATAGAGCCTATGGCTTCAATAAAATAATTAAGAAGTACATAGTGAATACTTAAATACCTCTTTCTATAGACGCCATGAATGCTTGAACCGACTTTTGTCCAGAACATGGATCCCTTTTTTTTTTTTTTTCTTTTTAAGGATTCTCCTTCAACTTCTCGATTTGTTAAATGCAATTGCAAAAGAAACAAACAAATAAATAAATGTACAAGACTTAATTCTTGTTGCTTATATTCTTATATATATATATATATAACAATATTGTCCCTCAAATTTTTAGGAGTAACATTAAATTCAAATTAGAGTTTCCATAAGTAAAAGATGCAAATCATTGTGTAAAAATTGATGTTTTTTTGGATGGAAATTAATTAAGAGTAGAGTTTAGGAGAAAATAATTGATTTAGGATTATATAGGAATATAATAAGATTTTTCATGAGAGATTTTTGGAATCATGGACTGGCTTAATATTTCTTTTTTTTTTTTTGAAATAACTGGTTTAATATTTCTGAATCATATGTATATAAATATATATGGTATATGGTTAAATTTTATTTTATGTTTTCTGCCTTTTTTTTTTTTCCTTTTGTCGCATCAAGATATTAGCTTGTCTATAGTTGTTTCCTACTTCCATTTTCACCCACCCAACTGGAGGATATAATCCACATCCACCAGCAGGGCCCTATGATTGAAAGCTTTTGTCATGTCTAGCTCCCTTTTCCATTTTTTCATAAGTGGTAATGGTAAAAGATATAGACAATTGGATATATAGAGCAAACTTTGAAACCCCATTTTTTTCCATGCTTTCTCCCCTTATCATGGAGAATTAACTACTTCAATCAGCCCATTTTTTTTTAAAAAAAATAGTGATATTTTATTTGAAAAGTAATTTAATTTAATTTTTTTTCTTTGAAGAAAGATGAACATATATTCAAATTCAGTAATTTTCTTTGCAATTTAATTGGATATAAGGAATAGGCTTTCATCAATTAAAAGTTATTTTTTCTTCATATTATTTTGTCTTTATTAATATACTCATTTTCTATTTAAATGTTTAGTTAAATATAAAATATATTGATGACTATCTATAAATTAATATATAAAATTTAGTCATCAATATTATAGTAAATCGGTCGGATCAAATACTCCATTTATGAACTGAGATTGTTATTGATTTCATTTCCCTTCTTAATTTAATAATACTAAGCCAATGAGAGAGTAGTTAAGTGGTAACTTCTCTCCAAAGATATCATGAGGCATAAGGTTTGATTCATGTTGTCTTCGATTTAAAGGGGAGGACTGTCCCCTGTTGTGCAGTCTATTGAAGTTTCAAAACATATGATATTCTTATTAACCAAAAAAAATATTATTAAAAAAAGGAAAAGCATTTTAAAGAAAATATTTTATAAAACAAACCAAACCTATCCTTTTAAAAAAATTGTAAAAAAAAGGTATAAATAAAGGTGTAAAAATGTAAAAGTAATAATTTTGAAAAAAAAAAATTGAATAGTGTGGATTTAGTGTAAAATAACTCTTGATTTTCTTTTTTCCCTCTCTATTTTAATTTTTTCCCTCTCTATTTTAATTTTTTCATTCCTTTACCTAAAAAAATTATTATTCCAACTCCAATTCCAATTTATTTATGTTACACCCTTATTTTATATTTGCCAAATAAGGTGCTCTTCCTTTTTGAATTTTTTTTCAAATTATACAAAACACACGTTAGAGATATTACTCACTCCTTTTTTTTTGGATTTGGTAATTTTTCTTTTATATAATTCTTCACAATGTGAAAAATTAATTGAGAATTGGAAACAGTACTATAAGAGAGGTCATGTCCCTTATGTACAACATTACTTTTGCCCCTACCTAGCTAAAACCTTAATTGTAGCATTAGCAAGAACTATAATAAATAAAATGGATAAATACAAATGCTGAGCTCCAAAAAAGTTAAAAAGTGGCTTGAATTTATTGAATAAATTAAATAACAAAGCTAGCAAGTACTACTGTAATTTAGTTGACAATATTTAATCTACTATATATGTCCTAATGGAGGTTAATTATTGCAATATCATTCTATCTCTTAATTTAATTATTCAATTTTCTGACTTTTCCTGTGGCTGCTCCATCAACATTAATATATATTATGTGTATGACATTTTAAATATTTTATAACTTGGAGGTTTCACATCTTTTGACATGAAAGTGAATGCATCATTGATTTGAAATCTCTCAAATAGTGAGAATTGTAAAAGTGACATTCTTGCCTATGGCTTTAAATGGTTTAATTTATAATACATATTTTAAGTATTTTTATTTTATTAATAAAAATATGATATATGTATATGTGTTAGTAGACAAAAATTTTGCATTGTAGAAATTATATGTATAACAAGTTTGTTCTGTCTGAACCATAAAAAATTTCTAAAAATCTAATAATTTATCATTATTTGTTCTGAATATTAGCACCTTGCAATATTTAATTTCTTTTACTAATAATTATAATTTATTAGAGCTTAAAAAGAAATATCAGTTTGTTTCTTAATATGGGATAAACAAAAATACATTTTGAGCTAATTTTTTTTATCAATAAAAAGGTTAGATAAGAAATTGTTGTTTTATATCGATTGAAAATTAATTTTACAAATTAACATACGATAATATAATCAAAATTTTATAAAAAGTGACGGTTAAACCTTTGATATATTACACATAATTTTAATTGTAAAACTCAATTTTTAGAAGATTTTAAGAAACATTTTTCTTCTTTTTTTAATTAATTAGTTAATTTTTGATTGAGGTTAAAGATTTATAATCTTGAAGCAAAATAACACAGTTAGATAATAAATTACTAAAATTTTATAATATATTTATTAAATGCATGTAAGCCCAAAACCATAAAAGAAAAAAAGAAAAAATAAAAATAAAGTGTGGACTCGAAAGTCTATCCGTTCAAAGTGAACATGTGTCTGACTTCTCTTGGCTTGCTATAGGTATTGTGGGTGTGAGTTTATCTTGGCTTTTTCTGATTCTCCATTTCATCAAACTCCACTATATCTCCACTAAATTAGGCAAAACATAGCAACCCCACTTTGATTAGACCCCAGAAGAGAGCTTAAAGGGCTTAGTTAACAACATAAACAAAGATTTAAACAAAGATTTTTAATGATAATTAGACTTGAAAAAAGGAAATTATCATGATATAAACTATAGGGTTTAAATATCGTATGTCGGAATGATTAAGGACAGAAAAAAAAAGGGATTAATTAGTTATATAAGAGTGTAAAACCAAAGTGTTTAGTGTAAAGTGAGAAGATTAATTAGATGGGAAGGTCAAAATAAATATGCTTTTGGGTTTAGTCTAAAGAAAAAGATGTTTATTTTTACATACGTGTGAGACTAGTTCAAAGAAAAAATAGAACCAACATTAAGATGTGCACCGTTAGCTAAAAAGTCATGTTTGATGAGACATTTTGAAGGGCTTTTTGAACTTAATTTATATATAGAAATAGAAAGGTTTCTTTTACACTTTGATGAGAAACGTTTCTATCTTTTTACATATAAATATTTACATAGATATCAATGTATAATATATATAAAGTGTCTAATCCGTCCATCAATGTATAAATAATAATAATTATTATATGTATAGATGGGATGTTAAGACTAAGAGAGAAAACAAAATGGCCTATTTGTTTAGTATTTCAAAGATTTGAGGCTTTCAATGGGCCAATGATCATCAAAGGGAATCACCGACCTCCAATGTTTGATGAGACATTTTGAGAATCTTCGATCATGACTTAAAAGCTTCCCCACCCCCCCTCCTCCCCCTCCCTCTTTCTCTTTCCCTCTTTAAGTTTTTTTTGGCTTTGTACTCCTTGAAAAGACCATTGTTGCCTCACTACATATCCTCTCCTTCTCATCTATCCTCCCCTCTTTTGTATTTTCTTGCTTCACTTCATCCATTCGTCTTCTTCCCCTTCTTGTTCTCTTCCATTGATGGGCTATTTCTATATACTTGCATAATGTGTGCATGAACATGCATAGCACATTCACAATACCAATTTATATGATTTATAGCAAATTTTTACTAATAAATTATGGTTTCATATATTAGTAGTTCTCCAAATTTATTATGTTTTATCGGTTTGTCTTCTCAATTTACAAACTAATTATTTGAACTCTTGAACTTATTAAAAAATAAAACTTATTACCACTTTTAAACACTATTTAAGACGTTTAAATAATATTTTTACAAATTAAAACCAAACTCTTGAAATATTTAAAGTCGCTAAAATTGAATATAAAACGTTCAAAATATATGTAACTGTTGAATATACTATTTTATATGTAGATAAAATTTTTCGTTTTTAAATGTGCATAATTTGTTATTCAAGTTGATGAGTAAAATTAATGGAGAATATGCATATGCATATATACATAGAATTGATGAAAATGAAATGATATTGGAAGTATAAAATAAACCAATGTCCCAGGCTAATAAATCCCCCACATGAAGTTGGCACTCTAAAGAAGGGAAGGAAACGAGTACTGTATATATAAAATAGCCTATGGAAAGAAAACTATTTCGATATGAATTCTGCCAATTGAATTAACAGCAAGAAGAGTGAACCATGCATGCATATACACCCTATGAAAAAAGTTTACAATTTGGTGGGTGGTCCTCTACTACTAGGTACCATATACTACTCTTATCCTAGTGTTTTTTCATTATTATTGTTTTTATTTTTTCCCCTTCTCTCTGTCCTTTCTTTTTGCCAATGAACCGAGCACTTCCATGGCCATGAACCAATTGCAAATAAAGCATGTTAAAATAATTGTTAACTGGGATTTTTTTTTTCTCCTTAAAAATAACAATTATATGTTAGAAGAAAAAAATATTATATATATATATATATATAAAATAACTGCACCTGTAGAAGATAGGTTTCTAATTTCTTGTAGTTTAGTTATGAGTCATTGATAGGCTCCATACAAACACTTTGCCCCACGTTCCTGCATGACAAGCCCATCACACACACACAGAAGAAAACAAATTGAACTGGGATTCTCTTTTCTTTCTTTCTTTTTTTTTTTAAACAACTGGGATTCTCTGAGCAATACTATACAAGGGTTTTGTCTTCCTACAACTTAAACAATATCAACTAAAAGCATCCTGCCATGTGAAGCTGCCTTATTTTTTTTAATCACACCAACATAATATATTCTATAATATTTTATCAAATATTTAATTGTTCATCAAGGCAATTATTATAAATGCCAAAAACCCACTTTCTTTGCTGACTATTGCTCTTAATTAAACTAACTAAATTAAAAAGGAGTA
Organism: Mallotus repandus; assembly: GCA_949671775.1. Taxonomy (NCBI): domain Eukaryota; kingdom Viridiplantae; phylum Streptophyta; class Magnoliopsida; order Malpighiales; family Euphorbiaceae; genus Mallotus; species Mallotus repandus. The sequence continues at coordinate 28,807 of CATIWM010167775.1, forward strand.
ATTAGTGATACTTCTCTCCTCTCTAAAAGTCTAAAATTATGTTAAAATATCATTAATTTGATTAAAAAAATATTTATACTATATATGTTATCTTTATTTAGATAATTTAATTTTTCTATTAATAAAAATGTCAATTAAATTACTAATATCTATTTTTTTGAAATTAAATTACTAATATCTATTAATTTAACTGAAAAGGAGTTTGAGGAACTATTTAGTTTTAAAAAATATAATCTATTTTTCTTTTTCAAATTTTTTTTTATTTTCTAGTTTTCTATTTTTTAAAATAAAAAATAAAAAATCAATTTATTTGTTACTTTTCATTTTACAAATTTTTATGTTCTCATAATTTTTATTTTTTTTTATGAAATTTATTACAATAACTTTCTATTTAATATAATAACAACAATTAATGTAATTCATATGATATTATTTAATGTTAAATTTATTTATTTTATAACAAATATTAGATCATGTACATTTAATTAATTTCAATTTGAAGTCATGAGACTATTGTAGTGGTAGTGGAGGTAGCGGAGATTATAGTGGTAGTGGTGTTGGTAGCGAAAGTTGTGGTGGTAATGGTGCTGCTACAACCATTGTGTTAGGAGGTTGTGATGGTGTAGCCATTATATTAGGATGTTGTGGTGGTGATGGTGGAGGTGGCGAAAGTTATGGTGGTGGTGGTGGAAATAGTGGAGGTTATAGTGGTGGTGTTACAGCCACTGTGTTATGAGACTATGATGGTGGTAGTGGTGGAGATATAAAAGTTGTGGTGGTGAGGTAGTGGAGGTTATGGTGGAGGTGGTGTGGTACAATAGTCGCTATGTCAGAAATTTATGGTGGCGGCGGCGATAGTAGCGGAAGTTTTAATAGTTGAGTAATTTATTATAATGTCAAAATATTAATTGGAAAACTTAAAAAAAGTTTATTAGTTTTTTAAAATCTTTTATAATTTGTAAAATTTAGAATACAGTTTTTTAATTGTCTAAATTAAAAACTATTACAAATAACAATAATATTTATTTTCTAATTTAAAAAAAAAAATTCTTAAAAATAGACCTTATTTTTCAAAACTAAACATACCCTAATTATTTTAAATAAGATTTCAAATTTAAAATTTATATAAAAAAAATGCTGAAATACGATATCCATCTATTTCAAAATGGAATTTTGTTGACGATTGAATAATCAACTGAATTAAAAAAACATTAGGAGGCATCTACAAGCATTGGAAGTAGTAGACGTGCATAATCAGTCGTCTTGGTGCCTGCTGTGACAATACTATTGATACGCATGGCAGACACTTAACTAAGCATCTGATGCTTCTGGACGTCAGCCGCGTACCGGCAACCTCACCGGTCACATACATCCTGTCCATCTTAGATTACATTAATTGAGTACATGGACGGCTTTGATTATAAATTTGTATATAAATATAAATGTATAACACCCACCACCCTGTACTTTGTCCTTTTAATTATTTAGTGCAATTAATTTAGTTTAGTTTACCTCTACCAATATATAATTCTAATACCCCATTTAAGCTGAGTCAAAGTAGGGTTCCATTTATAATATTTGTATCATATCATATCAATTACTAAAGCTAATTTTTTTGAGTATTTTCTTTGACTTTTTCATATTCTTATGGTTGGGGTTTGATGAATGATCCAATCTTTTTATATGTAGAAAAAAAAAAGGAATGTATTACAATTAAATCACAAAATGACAAGTTAAAATGGTTGAAGTTATTTATGCATTTCTGAATTTAGAAGAAATAAGAGATGAACATTTTCTTTTGGATCGAACTAATGTATAAGGGTAGGTTTATTTGATTAGTGACTAGAATAAATATATTTACTCAAAATGAATAATGTTAACTTTCTAGTAAAAAAAATGTTAAGATATTATTTAGTTAAAAGTGGTTACTTTTTTTAAAGATATTAAAAAGTGCAGAATTTAAGTCTATAATTGCTAATTTATAAAATTATTTTTTATATGATTTAAAAATAGAGACAATCCCTTAATTAGTTGTGAATTTGGTTAGAGGAGTTTGAACCCGAGACCTCCAATACTCATAGGGAACTTTAGACATTTGGTCAAAATAGTGCAAGCGTACGTCAATGAGGACTTAAATCATTTGAAATATTTAAATTTGAATATTACATAACTAGAAATCAAATTTAAATTTTTTTAGGAAAATTCGTAATTTTTTTAATATTATAAAAGAAGTTTTTATTATTTTATTAAATTTTGGAGTGGAAATTTATTTATGTAACTTAATTAATGTAACATAGGAATAGGTATTTTGACGTAGTTGCTAAACTTGTAGGATTAGAGATACAAATAGTATTTGGTATAGCAGTCCTACTGCTCCTCAAAGATTGGGAGGGAGTTTGCTGAGAAGTGGGGCTATTGTTACTGAGTACCAACCACAGTGCCTATAGTGGCTAGGCTCGCCCAACTGAGAATTTTGGTACATGTAGCTAGGACCTGGACCATACAAAATGAGACATGAATTTAATTTTTGAATAATGTGATCAACTAGGGAAGCTTCTTTCCCAAGTAGTGCAAAACCACTTTCCATAAGAGATGATAAGGCGGTGACTGGTGATCATCTTAAGAAAAAGATTATAAGGATAAAGCTAAACACCATTTAGTAATTATTATACCAATGAAGAATGGTTTAATAATAATTTTATTAAAAAATATGTAAAATTAAAACTTATTATTATATATTATTATTTTTTTTGAAGTTTATTATTAATATTTTTTAATGGGCATTAGAGAAACAATAAGTAATTGATATTACACCTTTAGAACGAAGCAATCCTAATATAGATAAATTTAGTTAGGAAAATTCAGAAATAGTATTTCATATAATACACTAATATTACATTTTTTAATCTTTTTATTAATTTAAAAAAATTATTATTATTTTAATGGTTTGTGTCAATTCACATATGGGAAACTGCCAAACCTCATTTCATTATCAATCTTAATCATATGCGATTAATTAAATTAAAATAAGTTTAAAAAAAAATAATTAAGCTTAGCTAGCTAGCCCTTGGATTGTGGAGCACGTGGTGCTTACCCATGTGAGTTAATTTACTTTACTTCCAATTGGAACTATTTGTATAATCTTTTTGTGCCTTTATTTCTGGGATCATTTACAGATCCCCATGTCCATATTTATTTCTTCTTTGTTTACCACTTCTTTTTTCCCCTTTTTATGATATATTTTTTTTAAAAGAAAAATTACACTACATTACATTATACTATGTATATTATAATTTATCATTATATACAAATGTAACCCCTTAAGCCTTGGTCAAGACTGTTGGGGTGCATGTGTGAGTTTCCAGTTCGAGACCTACCTTCTCCTCCCTTTTGATAAAAAAAAAAAATATATATATATATACAAATGTGTGACCTCCAACTAGTAATTTTAAACTATTTGGTCTAATTCTCATATACTTTTTTTTAATGATATTTAGGTTAATAGCAGATAATATGTATGATATTAACCTCTTGAATAAGAGTAATGGTTATTACAAATAGTGTGTTACCATGTGTAATTGTTGGTTCAGGAGGTAGCTAGTTAGATGCATCATTTACAGTTACAGGGTGGGTTAGGTGTGCTGTAACGAGGCAATATCATATAAATATATATGGAGGATGATTTAGAAATCCCAAGCTGGCACTTTAAGTGTAATAAAAGTTGTTAAAAACCATCGTCGTCCATTCACACCTCTTGTATATATATATATATATATATATATATATAACAGGATATTTGGCAGGATTTGTCACTGCATTTTCTCAGTTTATAAATTAATTATTTTAATATATGATACTCCAATACCATTATCCACGCCTATAATAAAGAAGTACAAATTTATATAAGAAAAATAATTTACTTTCACTTTTAACGCGGAAAACTAGTCGTATAAGGATAAAAATTTATTAACAAAACGAGTTTAAATTCAACCAGGTTTGAACTAAATATATCTCATCTCTAAAAATTTATGAATAAATCATCGATATATATCTTAATTTAGTTATAAATATTTTTGGTTAGATTATATATTTTAAATAATACTGTAAAATAATAATAAATTTTATTTTTTAACAAATTGAAATATTTAAACGAAATGAGTTTATAAGTTAAAAGAAGGAACCAAGATGTATTAGCTTGAATAGTAATACACAACTTCTTCATCAGCTGAAGATATCCTTTAGAATTAGAAAAGAAAAAATGATAAGGACATATTATTATTGCATTAGATGTAACGAAAATGGTTCTTTTCATGCAAATTGAGGTCTCAATTATAGGATTCTGTCCACCAACTTGGACACAAAACAAGTTCCTGATTAGTGCAATGTAGAATAATAGAGAAGACAAAAAACAAGTCTATATATATGTATGGAATTGGGAATTTTAATGTGTTGTGAATAAACTTGGTCTTGCAGGAATGCTACTGATCGAGAAACAAGACCATATCAATATCCATGATATGAGGATAATTTAAGAACAGGAATTAGCAAACCCTCTTTTTTGTTTCATAAGAAAATTTTTAGTATAAAGAGACATAGTTTAAACATCACTATATATTGCTAATAATAGGTAGTCTAATTAGTATTTTCACTTATAACAATTATAAAGATTTCAAGTTGGAATTTTTGGAGTCATCGTCCATCAATATTGGTAAGAGTCTATCACATTTACATTTATAGTGAATGATAAGAAAAAAATTTATCCTTTGGAGTACCTTTAAACTAATATTTTCTATATTTTGTCATATTATATTATATAGGTTGGTGAATAGGAATTTCATATGACCTTAGTATTGATTAACTATATACATATATTGGTGAATATGAAGTTTATATGATTTTAGCATCGATAGGTTATACAAGAGAGGGCTATATATTATTTAAAGTTGATTTTACCAAAAATGTTTAATGAAAAATAAGGGGAAAAAATTACATGAAAAAAATAAATTTTAAATTTTGGATGTAAGTGGCACAATTGGGCAAAATATAGGGACAACTGGTAAATTGTAATATCTAGGATGAGCAGGACGAAGAGATTATTTACATATGGACTTAACTGATGGACTACATGGAGCGCTTGGGCTCTTCTCAGTACAGTCCACAAATCAATCAAAGGAAGCGTATTTCAAAGAGAAAATTACACTTTTTATCTATTTTTTAAAAATATTATAAAAATACTAGAAATTTTAAATTTTTAACACAAATACCTATAAAATTAAAATTATTATTATTATTATTATCTGTTTTACTTTGTTTTCATCGTCTTCCCTTTTTGTTTATAAAGAAACAATTTACATTGTAGCAGTTCTTCGTAGACAGGGTAATGGACTTTCTGCTTTCTTCGCAATCTTGTAGTTTTTTTAGTATTAAAAGAAGCGTATCTTTTTATTTCAAATTTTAAAAGTTTCACAAAATTAATCTAATTTAATTTTTATAATACATGAAATTAATATATTTATATATAAATAATTTTTTTCAAAAAAATATATAAATAATTTTTATCTAAAAGAGATAATATCATTGGAGAAATATTGTTTGAACTTTCTATATTAATTTTTAATTTTAATTTTATTAGTTTGAAAATTTTTTATTTTTATGGGGGGTTTATAATTATGTGGTGTCATATTAATAAAATAAATTTAAAATAAAAATGTAATAATTTTAATAAAAATGGTTCTAGAGACATGAAATTAAAAAAAATGGTAGTTGAGAACGATTAAAATTCTCTCAAATGGTAGTTATTATTTCTTATCTTTTGCAGTTTTTGTCTTGTATTTATGACAAGTATTGAATGTCTTGTTGTGTCTGCAAGTTTGTCCTCTGTTTTATTTGCATTTCTTTATGTCTTTATCTATTTTTCTAGTTGTATTTTCTGATGGTTGGTGTTACTGTTGGTGATCATCAACAAGACTTGATCCATGATTCTACTCAGTTAAGTTTGGGGATTGCTGAAGGTGCTGGTCATGGTTTGGTTGTACTGAGAGATGATGTTTCTAGTGTGGTGGTCGAAACTGGTTTATGTCTTGCGGGGAAGGTGTTGACAGACAAACCAGTTAATTTCCTTGCTATGAAAAACACTCTTGCTTCAATTTGGTGGCCAGTACATGGTGTTTCTGCTACGGATCAGGGTAATCAGGTTTTTTCTTTCAAATTTTTTCATGAGATGGACATGGAACGGGTGTTGAATCAGGGTCCATGGTCATTTGACCATGTCTGTTGATCTTAAATCACTATGATGGCACCGTTGCGCCTGAAGACATGGAGTTTCGTTATACTGATATTTGGTTGCAAATTTATGTTCTTCCTGTGGGTCTTCATTCAGAGAAAGTCTTGCATCGTATTGGTGATTACCTTGGTCAATTTCTTGCTTCTGATGATAACAATTTCAATAGCATTTGGCGCAACAATTTCAATAACATTTGGCATACTTACTTGCCGATTCGTGTCAAATCGGATGTTGGTCTACCCCTACAAAGTAAGATGCTTATCAAATTGGAAGGTTCATCTTGGGGATGGATTGACTTCAAGTATGATTGTTTGCCCACACTCTGTTTTGTTTTTGGCAAAATTGGTCACTTCGAGAAATTCTGTGAGGATGTTTTCCAGAATAAAAGTTAGTTAGAGATGAAGCCTTATGGTAGTTGGCTTCGGGCTCCACTTCGGCGCTCTCAGAATATTGGTGAACACTAGTTGTGAGAGGAAAGTGACTTTGCTGTAATGGTTCAACATCCTATTGTTCCGTCACATAACATTGCTAGTATAGGTTCTTCTTCTTCATGTGTTACTATATTTTCCAACCCCATTTTTTATTCTTCAAGTGGTATTATCAGTGGTGAAATGGGTGTAGGTATGGTGGTATTTGATGGGAAACAACTCGTAAGGTGTCCTCTGTAGAGCAACCTACTACTGTCTTTGATTCTATTATTTTTGGACCAACACAAATGGTTCTAGACTCAGAATCTGGTGCTTTGAGAGAGGTGGGACCTAATCATCCGGCCCACCTTCAACCATAAGTTGTATTGCATGGAATTGTCGTGGGCAGGCCAACCCATAAACAATTCATCTTCTTCAGGACTTGGTAGTTACTTATAGACTGAGTCTTTTATTTTTAAGTGAAACTCTGGCCTATTCTAATAAAGTGGTAGTAGTTAGTAAGAAACTTAGTTTTCCGAACTCTTTTGTGGTGGATAAAGTGGGTAACAGTGGTGGGTTAGCACTCATTTGGCTAGATTGTCTTCATGTTGATGTGTTGGGTTCTTGCTCCAATTATATAGACTTTTTAGTCACTCATGCTTCCCTTGGCCATTGGAGATGTACTGGGTTTTATGGTTGTCCAGAGGTTGCACGTCGTCGGGTCACATGGGAACTTTTGCGTTCTTTATCTCAAGTTTCTTTTGAGCCTTGGTGCATCTTAGGCGATTTTAATTGTATTTTGCATCCCACAGAAAAAAGGGGTGTGGCACTTATCTTCATTGGTTATTTACTAGTTTTTGTAGTGCTCTTTCAGATTGTGGTTTGGTAGACATGGGGTTTGAAGGTAGCCCGTTTACTTGGGAATGTTCAAGAGGAACTGGTCGATGGGTTGAGGAACGGTTGGATAGAAGTTTTGTTACTGCTACTTTCTTTATTTCCAAATGCATTATTGAAAGTACAACCTACTACATCTTCTGATCACTTGCCAATTTTCCTTACATAATAAACAAGTTTATTACCAACGTCCATCTCGTTTTCATTTCGAAAACACATGGCTACAGGTCCCTGCATGTTCTGATATTGTCTCCATTTATTGGCATGAAAGTGTTGGTACTGATTTAATTTCAAAGATAGTTACTTTATGGTCAACATTTTTCTGAGTGGGGATGGGAATGGAATTCGCAGTTCAAAAAATAACTTTCCTCATATTGTAAACGACTAGGATTTCTAAGGAAATGATGGGATCTTTGTAGGTTAGATGAGTTTAAGGCTTGTCTTTATGAATTTGAACATTTGTTATATCAACAAGAATTGTATTGGAAGCAACGAGTTAAGTAATTTTGGCTTAAAGAAGGAGACTCCAATTCTCGATTTCATCATACCTATGTCTCTTCACGGAAATGGTCTAACAAAATTGACCGTATAAAAAACTCTTATAATGATTGGCAGTGTGATGTTGAGAGTATTCAACATGTCATGTTAGATTATTTTTGGGTCCATTTTCACTAGTACATGTTTGGTTCCTAATGGCTTTAAAGATTGTTTATCTCCTAAGGTTACAACTGCTCAGAATACTTTGTTATTGGCTCCCATCTCTTCTGAACAAGTCCGAGTTGCAGTGTTTAATATGCATCCTGACAAAGTACTCATGCCTGACGGTCTTAATCTAGCTTTTTATCAATGTTTTTGGTCGATTATGGGTGATGATATGGTTGGTGTCGGGATACATACTCTTCAGGTTGTAATGTTCGGTCAGTGAATCAAACTCTCATCACTCTTATTCCTAAGAAACATCATACAGAGTATATGACTGATTTATGCCCATCGCTTTATGTAATGTGTTGTACAAAATTTTAGCCAAAGTGATCACTAATCAATTGAAGGGGATCATGCCAATGTTAATCTCTGATTACCAAAGTGCTTTTATTTCTGGGCGGTCCATTATTGACAACCTAATGGTGGCTTTTGAGATTAACCATTTTTTGTGAAGAAAGACATTAGGCAAATCTGGCTATGTTGCTCTCAAACTTGTCATGTCAAAAGCTTATGATAGGCTTGAATGGGGATTCTTGGAACGTGTATTGCTGAAATTAGGTTTCTGTGAAGTTTTTGTTGGTTGTATAATGAGGTGTGTTACATCAGTTCAATATGAAATTCTATTCAACGGTCTTGGAATTGGTCCTGTGATTCCTACTTGTGGATTGCGATAAGGTGATCCCTTATCACCTTATCTATTTATCTTGGCTGCGGATGTCTTAGTTCTCACCTCAGTTGGTTGGAAGCTACTAGTTTATGTCAGGGTGTTCGTATTGCTCATACTACCCCATCAATTATCATTTGTTCTTTGCCGATGACTCATATTTGCTTTTCAAGGCTTCTGTTTAAAATTGTTCCCATATTTGATACGGAACCTCCATGAATAAGCTTGAGAACCCCTTTATAGATTCAAACCCCCCAACACATTAACATGAAAACCCCAATACTTAATTCAACAACAACTCCAAGTGATACAAACCCACTAGATGACATGCTCTAGGAACCTATTCAACATGAATCCAAACCCACACTCTCAAGAAAAGTTAAAATCAAGTTCTAACTCAGACAAAGAAAACCTTTACCTCATGTTTAGTTAGCCTAAACAACCAAATCTATATCAAAACTTTGACCTTTTGAACGCAACAAACAATTAACAAAGGTTATTAAGAAGATGCCACAATATACTATCTGAAAGATAAATTGATAAGTCACAAAGGTTGTCACATGGTTAACCAAGTAACCAAAGAGAATCATCTCTAAATTTTATTAATCATCCATGGTTGCACACCTTTAGGTTACATAAAATAAAGCCTTTATATAGGCTTAAAGAAACCCTAAATAAAAACCTAATTAATATCCTAACTAAACAAGAAAGCAAAATCCTTCTTAAATAAGAAAATATAATTTTACTTAAATAAGAAAATATAATCCTAATCAAATTCGGATTTACATATACAGTACGTTGTAGTGCACTTTTCACTATGATGAAGGTTGAATTGATATAAGCCCAAAACATAAAAGTAATAGACCTTGATGTAATCTTTAATAAGCATCTTGAATCGCTCTATTTGGATCTACAGTGAGTGAGATACAGCCCATTTACTGATGTATATTCAGTCTGCCCATTTTTGAATACGATCTGATAATATTTCATAATTTTATCCCATAAATACGATCAAATTAGCCTCAACTTTATACATTAAAGTTGTAGCATCCTGTCTTTTCTTTCTATAGCCTCTTGAATCACCTCAATTTGAGTTTTTTAGAGTGAGTTATGGTGAAAATACCAAAGCATGCTACATAAAATACGAATTCACACGAATTGATCTTGTCTTGAATGGAAGTTGACTTATTAGCATGAACAAAACTTGAAACCTTCCTTTTTGGAACATAGGAATATATTAGGGGGGTTCCACAAAAGTGAATTTGGTGGAGGTGTTGTTGATTGGTGATATACTTATAGTGATTAAAAAGCTAGGTTGTAGAATCATCAAGTAGTAGAAAATGGAAACCAAAATAAAAAATGAAAATTTACCTCTTTTTCTCTCAACTCTCTT
>CATIWM010167826.1:0-20987 GCA_949671775.1 Mallotus repandus
TTCTTCTTTCTTTTATTTTTCTTTTTTCTTTTCTTTTTTTCTTTTTTCTTTTTTCTGTTTTCTTTTGGTGAATATGGTAAATTCATTTTGGGAGAAGTTGAGGTCAAAAGTACCTGAAGAGAAATTAAAAGTCAATTGTGACCTTTAGCCCTCTTATTTGATGTGATCTTTCCCTTTTTTTTTTCTTTTTCTTTTTTTTTCAATCTCTCGCTTATTCAAGCATAACATAACATGCACAATCATATTGAATCCATAATCAGGTAAATTAGAAAATTAGACATGCATTTGCGCTAAGGAAAAAAGTAACAGCCAAGCATTGTTTTGAATTATTATAACACAAAAAAATAAACATTCAAGATAATTATCATCAAACCCAAATCAGCTTCAACTTTTACTTCGAAACGGTAGAGTTGAAGTCCCTTATGCCTATGTCCTTCAGTTTATCAGCTAGAGGTGGAACATATGCTTCTAGGGCTATGACTAACTGGTCAGATTTTGCAGGTCTGTGCTTCATTTGGGCCAACTTTCCTCTCCATCTGTTTAAAAAGCTTGTGAAAGGTTCACCTGATCCTTGCGTTGTATTTTGTAGCTCTTGGAGAGATACTTCGAATTATGAATTCAGCCCATACTGCTTAATAAAAACTGAACACAATTCTTTCCAATCCTTTTGAACATGTGCATCTAGAGTGTAATACCACTTGATAGCAGCTCCTTCCAAAGATAATGGAAACTGTTTGATGATCTGAGCTTTAGACAACTCAGTGGCCATTATGTAGGTGACATACTGCTTTAGGTGGAGGTGAGAATCATCAGTGCCATAATACTTCTTCATGCTTGGGTATTGGTATTTTGGGGGTAATGGTTCTTCCTTCAAATCCAAATTTGCATCCAAGTCAGCAAAGCTAAGATTAAGCCTATGCTTTTTCATCGCATTTTGCAATTGATCCACTTGTCTCTTTATATCTTTCATCCATTATGATTAAATTGGATCGACTGGTGCCTTTAATTTTTCTTTTAATGGCTTACCAAGAATAGTTATAGCTTCAAAGTCTTTTTTATTAGAGGGCATCTTCCCTACCATCTTACCAAACATGTCTTTGACCATCTATCGTATGTCATCCCTGATCTGTTTCTTGAAAGATTCGAAATCAAAATTAGAGTGTCCTAATATTGTGCTCCTTTGTAAAGTGGTCTCAATTATTTGATTGGATCCTTGACATTGGCAGGCCAAATTTACCTTTAATATGCTTCGAAACAAAAAGAAGTTCATAGTTAAGAAAAAAAGCTCTTTTTTTGTTTTTTGATTAATTGCATGTATGCATGAAATGCAGATTCACCTTAACATTTAAAGAAAGAAATAAGCATATAACATTTAACATTTACATGTAACACAAAACTAGACAAAGCTCTTCAAGCAGTATCTCTACCCTTATTTCTCCCACACACGTATTCAATGGCGAGTTTTTTGTCCTATGGTTTTTGCTCTAGGTTTTGATTATTAACAAGTGACATCAAAACCATCGTATGTACAAGAACTCTCAAGATGAGGCAAACAAGTAGCAATTATTTTGAATAAAACCAAAGTCCATCTTAATGGGCCATAGTGGGCATGAAAGGCCTAACTTGGAATAGTCCATTAGTCATGGGCTTGGGCTTTATTACAAGGATTACTATATGGCATAAATTATACACATTTGGAAAAAATTCTAGGGGAAGTTGCTAGGTCATTACATGAGCTGAGTCAAAGGTAAAAAACTACGGCTCCCATAGCTATAGACATCCATTACATCTCCCCAGTCAAAGGTCTGTACGACGTGGATAAGTACGTACTATGAGTGACTATAATTGAATACTTCACCACCAGGTTTGAGTGAAACACAAGTAATGAAGCAAAGATTATTGTCGGGTTATTTGGGACTTGTGTCCTCATCCTTTTTTTTAATTTCATCATTTTTTCACTCAGAATGCCAAATTGAAGATGTTGTCTAGAGGCGGTCAATCGCGCACCCAAGTATTTGCGACCACGGCATTATGTGGGCTCAAGGCTCACTAGGAAATACATAATGGGCTTACGACCCAAAATGGAGATGGAGTCGCCACCCAGATGAAAGCTGGGACACACTTTATAGTAACTGGATTCCACAGAGGTTCCCAAAAACTGTCATCAGAGATTAGCTTTGGAAACCAGGTATGGGCTTTTGGATGCCAACCTAACCTTACAGTTGGCCTTTATGTGTGTTCTGTATTTTATTACCTTTGATTATTAAATTATTTCCTTGTTATTGTGAGTTGCAAATGTTTCCAATTTTACAATTTAATCCAAGTTTGCACTTTAGTCCCTTTTCAAGCTTATTGACTCGACACATATCACAAATAATTGACAATAAATAATAAAGGGGAAAGGATTAGGGATTACAACACTTTGTATCATTAAAAGAGGAATAAACAGAAAATAAACCAAAGATAAACCGACGGTAAATCATAAATAAACCTCTCAAGAACTAATTAAGGAGATGATCTCCTAGTGATGAAGAAAACCACTCTAATAATCCTTCAAAACTCGGAGGATTAGACTTTTCACAAATAGAAGAAACTATAAAACAACAAAGAAAATCTAATCTTGTTAGCTTCATACATAATAAACACAAATACTTAAGCAAATATAAACAAATAGTTGATTAAACACAATATATTAACTAATTATATACAATACGAGATTTATGATAGGGAACATACATGAAATATGGAAAATTATACAAAATCAGCATACTATACGAAAATAGATTCATACAACATTCTAGCCAGGAGGCGATCACCTCTTTGAAGAGGCGTCGCCTCGTGACCAGGAGGCGACCTAGGATCGCAATATCACGAAGGGGCGTCGCCTTTTCAACAGAACATAACATATCACATATTTCTTAAAACTTAAGTAATCTTCTAAACAAGTTTAAATGAGCAAAGCTCAATGCAAATACATGAAATATATGATCTATACTCATTACTTCATGCAATCATACACTCAGATGATCATAAACTCAATGATAAGTAATGAAAATTAAGAAATGAATGCTTAAAGTGAAATGAAGAGCTTTAAAACTTGAAAATGGAAGCTCTCACTAATTGAACATGTTTGATGCACCTGACTGAGTCCTCAGAGCTTAATTTGTTATTTTTTATAATCTTAGATGCAAGAACTCCTTCTTCCTTCTCAAGGATTTGAATTCTCAAGCTCTTCTCTTTTTCCTCTTTTTCTCTTTTTTTCTTTTCTTTTTTTCTCCCATCTCTTTTTTTCAGAATAGCCAACCTCTCCCCCTTTTAAAGCTAGGTCCTCCCCCTTTTAGCAAACTCTCTTTTTCCTTCTAATCCGCAAGACCAAGACCAAATATCCACGTCTTATTCTTCATCGTTGCCTCTCCTCTTTTTTCTCTCATTTCTTTTCCTTAGAGATATGTAGGCCCTCCCTATATGTAATAAGGCTAAAAATGCATTTAATGCAAAGTAGGTCAGCAACTCTTCGAGGCCAGGTCGAAGAGGTGTCTCCTCTTTAAAGAGGTGATTGCCTCTTCGGCCTAGCCTGGGCTTGCTCAATGGGTCAACGGGCCTTACCTAGGTATTTTAGACTTAAATTTGACATTTTTGGCTCTTGAGTCCATTCTAGAAAAGGTTTCAGGTTTTTGTTGCATTCAAAATTATTCTATCTCATCACCGGGCTTTCGTTGCAAGCTGGTTAAACTAAGGGTGTTTACACTGTCGTCTTCTGTTGAGTTATAAAAGCACATCTCAACCAATTATTAGTTGTGAACTTGATCATTTGAACTTAATTTCACTATTGATTGTGATTTGCATCAAGCTATTGATGCAAATTGTTTGTTTTTGACAACTGGTTTAGACATGCTTTTTGTTTAGATGTGCTTTTATAACTCAACAGAAGACGACAACATCTTCAATTTGACATTCTGAGTGAAAAAGGATGAAATTTAAAAAAATTCAAGTTGAGGGACTCAATTCTTTAAAATAAAAGATAAGGGACTAATTGCAAAAAAACCCGATAAATTGGGGCACCAAATAATGAGTTTGTCCTTCCTTTTTTAAAAAATAACTAAAAATCTCCTCAGTTTTAAATTTGCCAAACAGTTTTCCCCCTTCATTAAAAAAGAGTTAAATAACATGAAAAGATATATTTACCCTCAATACCTAATTAAATTCATAATACTATACCATATTTTAAAAAAATTCATTCACTTTTTCTTTTATACTACTATAATAATGAAAATAACTTTAATTATATCTTTTTAGATGGATAATTTTAAAAATCTCTATTACTAATCTTTTATGTATCTTGGTGTTCCTAACCATCCACTCATTTTTTTTCTCAATGGCCAGTTATGTTAGCATTATGGTAATACATATAAATGATAAACTCAATCGAGTTGATTTTTGAGCCCGCATCAAGCCAGGATGACTAATCAACCAATCTTGAGGCAAATGTCTTCTTTTCTTATGTTTATTTATGTTTTACTCTTGTAAATAGGAAATGAGTCTCAATTTTTTTACTGCATATTGACAAATTGTTTTCTTTCACTCATATAATTATCCAATTTAGTTCATTAACTCAAATGATGAATAAAAAATGAAGATATCTATTTAATGGATTTCGCTTTCTTCCTAAAAATAAAGGAATATGTAAAAGTTTATGTTTCAATGAATCACACGTAGAGATGTGGATAACAGCAAAAAAATAAATAAATAAAATTACATTAAATTTTATAACTTCAACCAAAAAAAAAAAGTTCTTTTTTTTGAAAAAATTAACTTAAATAAAAAAGGATATATTTATTTTGATTTTATTAAATATGTGGTATTATACAACATTTAATTAACTTCTTGTTTTCATTTTTTTTAAGAACTTAATTTACCTTTTGTACACTATTATAATATTTTAAAATATTAGAACTTTAAGCTAATCCAAATCAAATTAAGTTAAAATTTAACAAAAAATTTCCATTGAAAATTAAATAATTTAAAAATATTTAATTTGATTGCATAAGTATTTGCTTTTTATTTTTAAGAATATTCTAAATTTTAATTTTAATTAAATTAAGTTCAAATTTAATAATTAAGGGTATTTTGAAATTTTTTATAATTAATGACTTTTTGAACTTTGATTAACAACATATTTCAAAAATATTCTTACACTTTTTTATGGAGGTAGAAAATTGTTTGACGAATATGAAATTGAGGGGGGTTTTAGTTATTTTTTAAAAAGAAAAGATGAAACAATAATGATGATCAAACCTTAAGAAGTAATAGTAATTATCCCTGTTATTATTTTAAAGTGGAGATTTTTGTACTCAACTACTTTATATTAGCTCTCCATTATTAAGAGTTTTAAAGTACGAATGATATAAATATTCTTAACTTTTTTTGAGGAAATAAATATTCTTAACTTTAATATCTTACTTTTATTGTAATTTTTTAACTTTCTCTATATTGTAACTATGTAAATAAAATCATTTTTATTTAATTAGCTTACATACTTGACATAAATTTAAAACATTATTTATACATTATTTAAATTAAATAAAAATTATATATACATAAATTATTGCTTAATGCTAAATGATTGAATGCATATTTTTATATTTATTCATATAAGTTTTTAATTTGTTAACAAGAAATTTGATATATAAAATATACATCAATTCTAAATATATTAATTAATAGTTATTTATTTATATTATATATTTTTATTTGGGTTAAATGTAATGGTGGTCATTTAACTTTACACTTGTTACAGTTTGGGTACTAAACTTCAATTTGTTTTTTCTGTAACCTAATTTTGATTCTGTTTAGCAAAATCAAAATAATTTCCAAATTTAGCTTTATTTTCTATAAATGTGTACAAAATATGAACTTATTTGTAAAAAATCTTCAATTTTAGATTAAAATAGTAATTCTGAATTATTCAGGTACCTAAAAATTTTTGGGTGACTATTGTGAAACTAAATAAAAGTTTGGTATATAAAAAGATATAAATTAAAGTTTGACAATTGAATTGAAACAAAGCTAAAGTTCAGTACCCTTTTGTTGATGCCAACGTGTCGACTCGGCACTATTTGGATCACTCTCCTTTTTCCTTATGAAAACAGAGGAGTAGTGAGGGAAGTACTGGCATAACTTCTAGGGATGACATAAATACTCTTACAACCCTATAACCCAATCAAGAGGAATAGGGAGTCGCCACTCGGTATCACCCAAGAAAATGTCCGGTTAGGGACTAGGCAAACTCGAATTCCTCACTTGGAACCAAATCTGTCTGCATGATAAAACATTAGGTTCGGATGTCAATGTTAGTGGGAGAAGACTCTTTATATTCGCAGCATCCCCATATTGCTCGAATGCTGAATAGGGTTGGCCTTGCTAGTCGACATAGTGATTCTAAGAAATATGTACTATTTTGAATCAACTATTACATGCAAATGTGAACACAATACATATACACAAGCAATATCACAAAAATACATAAGAACATAGTATGATACATGAACATGGTAATCATGGGAATATGCATGGACATGGTAAATTATGATGCATGATCATGGATTTTAGCAAAGTATAGAAAAGATGTTTGAATATAACAATAATATAAATGCACTATTTTGCATGGCATTTATGATAATGTATAAGCATGGTATTATATTTATATATTTCAAGCTAACATGGCAAATATAACATTACTAATGCTACATGACATGGTAATTATGGTATAATTATAATAGTATGGAAATTTTAGACATGTCATTCTAAATTTGCCGAAAATAAATGAATAAATAGAATAAGGTAAGAAAGGCTAACGCTTTTGCGAACATCTCCTTCTTGATGCTTTATCAACCGAAATTCGAGGCCAAAAATATTGAAAAGCATTTAAAAACATATTCACTATAAAAGCCAAAAATATTAATTAAATAAATAAAAATTGGTGAAAATGTGAATTTTAGGAAGACAATTTTATAAAAATTTTGATAAAAATTCATTTAGGTATGTTGAAGCCCTTAATTTGTAACATGAATTATCCATCATTTTAGTCTTAAAAATGTGAATTTTGTACCTTGGATGAGACAATTCAATATTATAAGCTATTATTTATCATACTCAAATGACCAAAAAAAAAAAAAATAGAGAAGGAAAGAATTAAAAAGAAGATTCTTGCATTTGGTTAGATCAAAAGCCAATAATATTCATGTAAAAATATTGATCACATAATACAAGAAAAAAATAAATTATAAATGAAGATCTTGAATAAAAAATAAAAAAATTAAAATGAAATGTATAAAATTGGATTTTTATTTAAAATTGAATTGAAATAAGTAAAATTAATATAAAAGGGAAAATATATAATTTATAGGTTATAAACAAATATGGAAAACATTGTTAATAGCCAATTTGATTATCAAAAACAATTGTAAAAATTGAAAATAAGAAATAGAAGACATAAGTGTAAAAGAAAATATTAACACTTGATAAAAAATACGAAAAATAAAATATTGAAATGAAAAAAAGAATAATAAATTAGAAAATGAAGAGAAATTAAGTTGCTTGGAATGTGTATAAGAAAGTACTATTCATGAATAATAGACCAAAAATCATATTCAATTAATTATTATAAGCATTTAACCACTACACTATGAAATAATTAAAGAAAGATAAGTCAATATTAATTCTCAAATGAGGTGGTAAAGAAGGTAATAATCAATAGAATAAAAAAAAGGAAAAATACTCACATGTTGCACAAAAAGAGGATAATTACAAGAGCATATAAAATAGTATACTTTTGGTTTATTTTTGGTATTATTTCAAGTCTATGACACTAATATGAGCTATAACAATCAAAATAAGAAAAATAGAGAGGAATAAGAGTCACTAAATTTGGGTGCATACAAATATGTTGCATGATACAAGCTGGGGTGCACGCAAATGAATGTAAATTTCGAGATTCATACAAGAATGATAGTGATGCCAGCAGAGGTGCATGCAAAATGCATCTAAAAAATCTAAAAATAAAATATATGCATGGTAGTGATATGCATCAATCAAGTGAAATGCAATCAAGCACATGGAAATGCATAGAATGCATAAATGCAAGAGACAAAAAAATAGTTAGTAACCATAATCTCAAAATAAGACAAAAGCAACATATAAGGACAAGAATATACATTTGTTTCTTTAGGTAACAAAAAGGAAATTAATAACTTATAGAATCAAGCATTTAAATGCCAAAATTAAGTGCAAGACTCTTCAAAGAACCACATAATATTCACATAATCATGAAAATGTCATAAACAAACTCTATTTATACCAAATCACAATCAAGAAAAAAAAAACACCTCATTACGTAGAAAATATTCACATATAGTCACAAAATCAAAATTAAAAAAAAATTAATCACAATAAAAGCACACATATCATCCCAAAGCAATCAAGAAAACACTATCTCAACAATAACACATAGATGTTTTCATAGTCTTTGATCAACAACCAAATGCTTAAATTAAAATCAAATTGAAAAATAGTCAAATAAAAAGGAAACAGGAGCAGAAAATCAAAGAAAAATATTTAAAAATAGAAAATAAAAAGAAAAGGCCTCAATCAAATCATACTAGGACCTTTGAGGAATGCTTTGATGTTGTGTTAACATCTTTGAACACTAGAGAACCTTAAAGTCCATAATTAGAGTCATGTTTGATGCAGAGGAAGGAATAGTCAAATTCAAGGTCCGTTTAGTTGAAATTGCCATGAAGAATAGTCGACCAAGAATGTGAATAGGGCTAGAATTGGGCCATGGATGGCTGGCTGGCTGTTCATCAGCCAAATCTAGCCATTCATAGTTTGATGGCTCCTAAACCGAGTTTTCTTGATCAAAAAAGAAAATTTCAAAC
Organism: Mallotus repandus; assembly: GCA_949671775.1. Lineage (NCBI taxonomy): Eukaryota > Viridiplantae > Streptophyta > Magnoliopsida > Malpighiales > Euphorbiaceae > Mallotus > Mallotus repandus. Next base: position 8,937 of record CATIWM010167826.1, read on the forward strand.
CCTAAACCCAAAAATTTGATCAAAACGATATCAATAAGATGTTTTTTTTTTAAAAGTGATTAGCCTCAGAATCGAAATCAAAACTGACTATAAATAAGAATTAAAATATAGATAATGTGATGAAAACTTTAAGGATATGTAAGGTTTAAATGGTTGTTTTTAGGTTGATTTGAAGTTGTTTTTTTATTTAGGTTTTGTGTTGGAGTTTGGATGGATTTGCAGGAGAGTATAGATGGTTTTTGGGGTGTGTTTTTAGATATGAATTTGAGAGAGGAATTGAAGAGCCAGAGGGATGTCTTGGTTTTTTTTATTTTCACTCAAGTTTTTTTTAACACTCATAGCTATAAAGAGATTTTCTTTTTCCCATTAATCTCTATTAGTCTCTCCCTTTCTCCATTCTCCTTATTAGAAACATAGGATAGTCTCTATTTAGACAAAAATTTTAGTGGCAAAAAAGTAAATAGTTTAAAAAGTCTAAGGTTTAAGAGTAAACTAAATATTCTCTTCCTCTCATAAGATGACACTTGACATTGTATATACTTAGAGAGCACATGTTAAGAGAAGTGTTCAAGTGAGGAGAAGAGTGTTGAGGTTGACATTTGTAGAACCCGTTTTGACCACTAGAGGTTAAAATTTTGACTTTGTACATAAAGGAACCTATAGACACTAAAATTTTAAAAGATAGTTTCATAGTAAAATTTGACTTCAAGATCTTAATTCAACATTCGAAAAAAATTATTGACCAAAATTTGACTTTGTGTCCCGAGGTTTCCTAAGGCTAAACTAAGGCTCTCAAAATAAAAACCAGTATGAAAAACACTAAAATAAACATAGAAAGCCCCTTTTGAGGGTCACACTCATTGACATAAAAAACACTACTCATATCACTTCTCTGCTCTTTCAAACATCAAAACCTCTTTCACACCCTTGTCAAGGTTGAATAAATGCTGATTTAGGGTTTGGTTTAATTTAGGTAAGATTTAATTGGCAATCAAATAAGGTTTTAGTGTCTCGATTAGGTTTGAAATGGCTTGAAAATGGTTTCTCTTAATCAATATCATCAAATAGTGAAATATTTTCATATTTTCATCATCGACCTTTAAGGTTTTGAAAAACAACCCTAACACCTCCTCTGCATTTGACCCAATTTTATTTTAACAAGAAATTATTAAAATAATAAAAATACAGAAAAATTTGCCAACTAGAATCAATATTAAATATTGTAGTGATAATATTTTTCTTTTTTAAGACAATGATGGGAGATATAAAAATTTAAATCAACTAATTAGTTCAAATTATATTTTAATTTATTTGTAGAAATAATAAGAAAAATATAACTAAAGTTTAAGACTCTTCAAACAATTATTTCTAACACTTAAAAATGAAAATAAATTAGTGTACATATAAATACTAATTTTAATTTTATAAAATAAATATTTTAATTTATATGTATAAATAAAAATAAAAATATAAGTGAAGTTTAAAATTCCTCAAATACTTATTTTTGACACTTAAAAATGAAAAAAAAATATCACACATATAAATACTAATTTTAATTTTATAAAATAAAAAATAAATTCATTACGAATTTATGTCTTTTTAGAATCTAAAAAAACTAAAATAATTTTTTGCATAGATATGGTTTATCGTTTGCTAAATAATAAGTTGACTAATTTAGAATATATTATTAATGAAAAGTAGATATTTAAATTGAGAACAATTGAGCCATTCAAATTATAAAAATATTCAGCAGTGGAGTGTGACAAAAAAAATTGATAGAAAGTGTGACAAAAAAGTTATCATAAAAATAGATATTAAAGTTGAGAATATTTATGGTATTCATACTTTAAAATAATAATGAAGTGCAAATATAAAGTGGAGAAGTGTAAAAATCTCAACTTTTATTTAATTTTATATGCACTAAACATAATTAATAATTTTATTATACAAGTTACTCATTTTATTTTTTACATTTACAAAAATTTTGAAAAAAATAATATATTCAAATAATTGGAGGTTTAATATACAAAATTGAATAATAGTGGTAAATTTTGTATAAGATATGCATTTATTAAAAAATGAGTACCAAAAATCATATAAGAGTTGGCCAAATGCTCATTTTTCGCCTCTAAACTTTACCCTTTTGGTTTATTGCACCCCTTAACTTTCAAAATTGTCTATCACACATCTAAACTTCTATTTTGTCCCTATATCACCTATAATTCGAGAATTTCTAATTTCTATTAAACACATGCATTGCCTGTGTGGATATGCAATCTCGTCTTTCATCCTCTATTTACCTATATTGTGTCATGCTTTGAGTTTATAGTAAGTAATGGAGGCGTTATAATTTATGGCTTCAATTTGTAATTGTTATGAGTTAGCTGCTACAAAGACATCATGGATAAGCTCAAATCTTGCTTAGAGAATTTTTGGGTGTAGAAACTATAGGTAAGTTCAATTTTATGATTTTTATTTAATATTTGGGTAATTACAGTTTTTAATAATTTGGGCTATTTGTGGTTTCATTAATTAAGGAATTTTAATGAGTGTTCTATTCCTAAAATTGTAGGCTGTTGGAGCATGCTATTACTTCTTATGGCTTAACCCATATGTGGGTTGATCAATGATGAATGTGAAAAACTTCATGTTTTGAGAACTCTAAGTCATAGAATTAGGATTAATTTAGTTGAATTTTTAGTTCATTACAAGGTTTTTATTTATCTTTAGTGTTTTTGTTTAGATTATTTATTTTGTTTTATTTCAAGTGCATTAAGCATAATTTTGTGCACTTTTGATCCTTAGGATGCATTAGAGGAATTTGAAGTGTTGACTAAGTCAAGTCCATGGTTTGGAAGTCATAGCAAGAGAAGTCCTTCAAGAAAAATCAAGTTTTGACATTATGCAGCTGTGCAGAGTCTTTGCACAGCCGTGCTAGGTTGAAGGAAGATGCATAATCATGCGTTAAAGACCCATGGCCATGCTTGAAGAAGTAAAAATGCACAACCATGCAAAAAATGTGCACAACCATGCGTCAGTAATAGAAATTTGAATAGAGATGATTCTTAGAGATTGTATATCTTCTGTTAGGGATTCAAAATTGAGCTGGAATTGGGTTTAAAAGGTGCAGAGCCACCTGATGAACAAAACACTTTACTTTTTGTTTTAGTTTTACATCATTTTTCTAAGAATCAAAACTAAAAACTTTATAATTCTTATCATTTTGATTAGAATAATTGATGTTTGAAGATTGAGACTGTAGACTTCCATTCTAAGGATTTTTTATTATTCAGCTGTTATTACTTTAATTTTAATTCAGTAATAATGCTTGCATTTTCTTTTTATTCATCATCTTCTACTCTTCTCAACATATGTGGCTAGATCTTCTAGTTAGGTTTCTTAAATTGATTCAACCATGTGATTAATAGTATTTAATTTCAGTTAATAAATGTAGTTTGTTAGTTATTGCTTTGCTTAATGTCTTTAATGGATTGGCCACCCTTTGTTTAAATGTAGACAATGAGACTTGATTGAGAGATAGGTTTCATTAAGAAAATAAGCAATAACCTATTAATGTCTATTTAGTTTAGAGACATTTAGATAGTTAATAATGTAAAAGAGCTGAGCTTAAAGTTGAATATAATGAACATTTGATTAGTGAGAGCTGTAAAATTGAGAAATAGTTGTATTCAATTAATCATAGGTTTGTCTGAGAGGAAGATCTATAATTCTTAAGATTACTTACATAATGAACTATAGTTTGAATTGACTTAGAGATTAATTACATCTTAAAAAAGGTTGAATTGAGTTTGAGAACCTTAACATCTTCTTGGATTGTGATTTTTACAATAGTTTTAGTTTGTTTAGTCTACTTTATTTTAAAAACCAATTTTCAGTGTCTAAGCAAATAAACAAATACCTTGATTATTATAATACACAATTTTCAATCTCTGTGGGATGATCTTTGTTTATTACTTGCATAATTTCGTACACTTGCAGATTTCACATACCAAGTTTTTGGCACAGTTGCCCAGGATTGCAGAAATTGATATTGTTGAGAAAATTGTATTGTTTAATTTAGACATTTTTTTAGTTTTTGTTTCTTTGTGTTGATTGTGTTTGTGGTTTTTATAGGAACTTGTGCTATTACATGCACACAACATGTAGTGCGAGCAAGTAAGGAGTTTCATTGATACCACTTGATTTAGAGCTTTAAAAAATAGTTCGTAGAAGGAGAAAGCAGTTAACAAGTAGAATGAACGGAGGGGAAAAAGAAAGAAATCTACCTCCAAGGCAGCAAGTAGCTCAATAAGGATAAAATGGGCAAAATAGGCAGAGGACTATAAGAGATTTTGTTAGCCCAAAAGTCCAAGGTGACCAAAATCCGATTATGAGGCTGGCAGTAGTAGCAAATAACTTCAAAATCAAGCATGTAATGATCCAAATGATCCAAAACTCATAATTCAGTGGGTTACCACATAAGGATCCAATTGGTCACATGACTCGGTTCTTAGAATACTGCTCAACTTTTAAGATTAATGGAGTGCAACCTGAAGTAATCTAGTTGATCCTCTTCCCATTTTCATTGATGGATATGGCCAAGAGGTGGTTCATAAGCTTGCCACCTAACTCTATCAACACTTGGCAAGAGCTTTACACAACCTTCTTCAACAAGTACTTTCCATCTGCTAAAGTATTGAAGATCAGGAATGAAATTAACTTTTTTTATCAAAGAAAGGATGAGAGCTTCTATGAGTGCTGGGACAAATTCAAAGATCTTCAAAGGCAGTGCCTACCTCAATTGACACCTTCATGGGACTTGGTGCAATCATTTTACAAAGGTGTCAATCTATCAGTGAAGGTAAACATTGATGCAACAGTTGGGGGAACCATCATGTCCAAGATGCCTGAAGATGCTCTAGACCTTTTTAAGGAAATAGCTAACACACAGAGTCTTTGGTCTAATGAGAGAGCCATTCTAAGGAAAGGAGGGTTAATTGAAGTTGACTGCTTGACCATGTTGGATGTAAAGATGGATGCTTTGTCAAAAAGGATAGACAAGATCATTGTCTTCCTCTTGTGAACTATGTCAAGAGGGCTATCCTACTATTGAATGTCATTTGATGCAAAATTTATCCATGGAGAATATGAGCTATGTGAGCACCTTCAATAATGGTCAACAACAAAATGCAATGCATGGTAACACATACAACCTAAATTGGAAGAACCATCCTAATTTCTTATAGAGCAATCAAACAACAATCAGTGGAGACCACAAGCTCCATGGGGTTTTGGAGGTCAAAATGCTTATCATTAAAATTAGCTTCATTTTCATCATCTTTTTTGGAAAGTAAAATGGAGAAATTCATGGATATAATGGCAACTACTATGAATTAACAAGATGAGGCAATAAAAAGGCTTAAAGGGAGAGTTGAGTAGATGTATTAAAACAATCAACTCATGTTCAAAAATTATTCATCCTCAATCTATAATTTGGAGTTGCAAATGGGACAGTTAGCTAATTCTCTTCCCACAAGAAATCAAGGCACTTTGCTTAGTAATACAAAGAAGAATCCTTAAAATTATATGAAAGCAATCACCTTAAGGAGTGGGACAGAACTACAACCACTAAAGCAAATGGTAAATACTCAAGTTAAGGGTCAGAAGGAGGATTAAAAGGAAGAAGTAAAGCCTTATGAACAACTAGTGCTATTTCCATAGAGATTAGAAAGGCAAGAGCATATTCGGCAATTTACAAAGTTTTTGGATACATTCACGGATCTACACATAAATATACCTTTAGTTGAAGTTATAGCTTAAATGGCCAAATATATAAAATTCTTAAAGGAGCTTATCTCTAGCAAGAAAAAGCTACAAAAGTTTGGAACTATCACTCTTAACAAAGAGTGTAGTGCCATTGTTTCAAGCAAGCTTCCTCTGCAGTGTAAACATCCAGGGGGTCTCACTAAACCTTGCACTATTGGAAATTTAAATTTTTAAAAAGCTCTTTGTGATTCAAGTGCTTCTATTAATTTGATGCCTTTATCTATATAGAGGAAGTTTGGATCAGGTAAAGCTAAAGCTACCAACATTTGTTTACAGCTTGCTGATAAAAATGTCAAGAAGCCGGAAGGCATAGTGGAGGATGTGTTAGTGAAGGCAGCAAAGTTTATCTTTCAAGTAGATTTTATGGTACTTGACTTTAAGGAATATGAGAATGTTCCTTTGATCTTTAGTATGCCTTTCATGTACACTGCAAAAGCCATCATTTACATGTATGATGGAACTCTCATGTTGAGAGTTAGTAAAGAAAGCTATAAGTATGATGTGTACCAAGGTATGAAGTATCCCTTTAAAAAGGATAATGTATAAGAATTGATGTTGTTGATGATTGTGTGAATGAAGTCCAATGAGGGAGGTTGGTAAAATCTTGTGATTTAGAGGATATAGAGAAGTGTTTACAAGTATATTCTTCTGAAGAAGGGTTTCTCAAACATTAAAACTCAATGACTCATTGAACTACCTTTAAACACAAAATCTATACCTCTCTCTATTGAAAAACCACCAAACCTTAATCTAAAACCTTTACCATATCATTTGAGTTACACTTACTTAGGAGAGAATGTTACATTACCTATAATTGTGCAATCTAAACTTAGTGAGGAGCAGGATGTTTCATTGGTGAATTTGTTGAAAAAGAGGATGAAAGGTCTGAGAGTGGAGAACAAGTGTTATAAAGAGATATATAAAGAGAAGACATAAAAGTAGCGTGATGCAAGTACAAGGAGGAAACATTTTAAAAATGGAGACCAGGTGTTACTTTATAACTCTAGGTGGAGATTGTTTCCAATGAAGATCAAGACTAGATGGTCAGGACCTTTCACAGTGTCCTTAGTCTTTCCCTATAAAGTTACTGAGTTGATGAACAAACAAGGAGAGAAGTTCAAGATTAATCGGCAAAGATTGAAGATGTATCATGGAGACAAAATAAAGGATTTCCACAAAATTTCTTATTTGATAGATCCAAGCAAATAGAGCATGCAATGGTTTGGCTTAAAAACCTTAAACAAGCGCTTCTTGGGGGCTCAACCAAGCTTTACACATTTTTTTAGTTTTCATCTTTTTTTTATGCTTTTATGTCTTTAAAATTCATATCCACCCACAATTTATTTTTTAGGTAAATTGAAAGGAAATTGAGCATTAAAGATTGAGCAACTCAACTTATGATTACACAAGTGTTGAACATGAAAAGGGCAGTAAGCTTATTGTCAAAATAATTTATTCATTATGTGAATTCCTAATTTTTCTTTTAATTTACCAACATTGAGGACAATGTTGATTTTAAGTGTGGGGCAGGAAGTTAAATTTTATGGTGTAATTTTTTATGTCTTATTTTGAGTCATTTTCTGTTTAGTTTAGAATATGAGAAAAAAAAGGGATTGTCCATCTTATGCATTTTATGTGTGTTTTTTTTATTTTTATACATATAGGTTATTAGGAATAATCATGCATATTTTTAGGATATATTTCTTTTATCTCATGCATTATCTTACACTTGAGTTTTTGAACCAATTCATATGAAGAGCTTATTTCATTAAATGTAATTTTCTTGAATAAGTGTAATAATCTTCCTTTAATGTTATATTTTAAACTTTTAAATTAGAAGAATAATTTATGATTAGGAATTTTTGAAGTTTAATGAACTTAATGCTTACTTTTCCATTGAATGATTGAATTTAGATACTTGATGTTCGAGAAAAATGTTTGTAAGTAGGAATTAAGATTCATCTCTTAGGCTAGTCTAGTCCATATATATCATGGTGCCTATAACAGTAAAAAAAATGAGAAAGAGATGGAGCATAAAATGCACTCGTTGTGAAATGAGCTAAGATCTTAATTTTTAAAAATTATATGCTACTTCTACTCCAATGCTCTAATATAGAGTAAGAGTATCCAAAGGACCCTTTTTAGAAGTATCCACACTGAGTAATGCAGAAAAGGTGGGGGATATTGAGATTGGAAAAACTTTGAATGAATAAATAGAATTGCTATGTAGTTGCCTTGTATATGTTGAATTTTAGGCTTGTTAAGTGTTGAGATGATTCCTACTTGCTTTCATTTTTCTTTGATATCAATTGTTTATCTTCATGAATTCAATGGAAAAGTATGCTCTTCACACGGTAAATGTTATATCCTTGATCTTGAGTTATTGTTTTAATTTATAGTTTTAAACTTTATATTAAAGGAAGATTAGAATGGTTAGTCAAGTTAAAACTAGTTAATGAATGTGATTCTTCATTTGAATATGATGTTTTCATCTTTTTCTTGAGAACAAGCAAACACTCAAGTGTGGGAAATTTTGATGAGTGTGAAAAACCTTATGTTTTGAGCACTCTAAGTGATAGAATTAGGATTAATTCAATTGCATTTTTAGTTCATTATAAGATTTTTATTTATCTTTACTGTTTTTGTTTTGATTATTAGGTTTGTTTTAATACCAAGTGCATTAAGCATAATTTTGTGTACTTTTGATGCTTATGATGCATTAGAGGGATTTGAAGTGTTAACTAAGTTAAGTACATGGTTTGTAAGTCAAAGTAAAAGAAGTCCTTCAAGAAAAATTGAGTTTTGAGGCCAGGGAACATTGCACAACGGTGCAGAGTTTTCGCATAGTCGTGCCAGGTTGAAGGAAGACGCATGGCCATGCCTAAAGAAGTAAAGATGCATAACCATGCAAGAAATGTGCACAACCATGCATCAACAACAAAAATTTAAAATTCAAAATTTGAACAGAGCTGAGTCTTAGGGATTGTATATCTTCTGTTAAGGATTCAAACTTCAACTGGAATTGGCTTTAAAAGGTGCAGAGACACCTAATGAACATAACACTTTACTTTTACTTTTAGTTTTAAATCATTTTTCTAAGAATTAAAACTAAAAACTTTCTAGTTCTTATCATTTTGATTAGAATAATTGATGTTTGAAGATTGAGACTGCAGACTTCCATTCTAGGGAGTTTTTATTATTCAGTTGTTATTATTTTCATTTTAATTTAGTAATATTGATTGCATTTTCTTTTTATTCATCATCTTCTATTCTTCTCAACATGTGTGGCTAAATCTTCTAAAGTTAGGGTTTTTAAATCGATTTAACCATGTGATCAATAGTATTTAATTTAAGTTAATAAACATAGTTCGTTGGTTATTGCTTTGCTTAATGTCTTCAATGGATTGGCCACCCTTTGTTTGAATCCAGACAAAGAGACTTAATTGAGAGATAGGTTTCGTAGAGAAAACAAACAATAACCTTTTAATTCTCTATTTAGTTAGGAGACATTTAGATAGTTAATAATGTAAAAGAGTTAAGCTTAAAATTGAGTATAATGAACACTTTATTAGTGAGAGATGTAAAATTGAGAACTAGTTGTATTCAATTAATCATAAGTTTGTCTAAGAGGAAGATCTGTGATTCTTAAGATTGCTTACATAATGAACTATGGTTTGAATTCACTTAGAGATTAATTACATCTTTAAAAAGGTTGAATTAAGTTTGAGAACCCTAACATTTTCTTGGATTGTGAGTTTTATATTAGTTTTAATTTATTTAGTCTACTTTATTTTAAAAACCAATTTTTGGTGTCTAAATAAACAAACACCTTGATTATTACAATATGATCTTTACTTATTACTTACATGAATCCATATGCTTATGGATTTCACAGACCAATCAATCAAGGCATGTTATATTGTGTTTGTTAAGAAGAATCAAAGAAATTGAAGTGGAAAGAGATATAGCAATAACATTTGAAAAGATGCAAAAGAAGTTCATAATTGCACTAATTGTTATTATGTTGGTCGTATTTATAAGAAGTAAGTTTTCAACAATAATGTAATGTTGGTTATTTAGAATTGATGTAGTGTTTATGGATGTTTATAAACTAGAAGGGTAATGTAATGTTTAGAGTTATCAGTAAAAATGGTTTTTTTGGTATAATGTATCTATGGAAACTTATATTCCAACAACAATTTAATTGGCCTTAGAATGAATGCAAGAGTTACTATTAATATTAGTCAATATTGATATTAGTCCTGCTTTGTTCATTTAATGTAATGTTTAAAATAGTTGCAATAACCTTGGCTTTTAAAAAAAATATAAAGGTAACATAAATACACCGACAAATTAATATGAACTATTATCATAACTTCATCCAAATATATTATCCAAAATAAGTAGCATCTTGAGCAACAACATTGCTAACATATATTGTCCATAATAAAAATAAAAATGGCAGTGCATATAAGTTGCATACACTATCTTTAACAACAATAAGTACTGCTAAAACATAACCAAAAGTTGCATTCATCCTAACTATCAAACATTAAAACAACACCAAAAAAGTTTCCAATGTTCATTGAAGCAATTTCCAATTTCCAGCAGTGTTTCTTAGAGCTGCAGACTGACTTGGAGTTATAAAATTAGTTGGAGCTGCATAGTGACTTGCATTTTCTGATTGGCTTAATTGATTTTAAGGAGCTTGTGTATGATTTATTGCTTATTTCATTTGCTCATTCTTTGCTTATCTCTTTATTCTTGAAGCTACTTAGAAGTAATAATAGATTTGCCATTCCACCTCAGTCTTAGAGGCTTGAATCCTAGGTTTCCAATTATAGTTGTTAAACTCTTCTTGCTTTTGGTGTACTGACAACTTTAGTTGTAGGCAACCCATACTAGCAAAAAAATAAAATTCATTATTATGATGAAAAATACACTAAAGTTTTATTTAATTATAATCAAATTATGACTTACTTTCTCAACCATCACACCATTATCAAGTACACATACTTCATATCCACTAAAGTTTGCTCACTTTGCTTTATAATACTATGCATGTGCAGCATGTTGGGTTTTATGATACAGACACTGTTGATACCTTAAATTTTGGCAGTCCCTAAAAATACAATGATAAAGGTTCATGTTTACTATATAGAGGGAAGACTTCTCTAAAGTCGTCTCGAGCATGCTCCGGTAAGGTGAAAAACCCAAAAACAAGGCCAAATACACCTAAAAGCACCTACAATCATGTACCCAAACCTTAAAAATACATGAAATGGATTGAAGAAGTCGAAACAAATGAAAAATGGGGTTGAAAGCCTATAGATCAGCCCGACCCACACATGTGGGTCTAACCCATGAGTGTGGGTCAGCCAACCCACGAGTGTGGGTTGATGACCCACACTAGCAGGTCACCGACCCACACCCATAGGTCGAGGGCTTAACCCACAAGCTTGGGTCATATGACCCACACTCATAGGTTAAACCCTGAATATATAAAAAAAATTCATTTTTCCCTTTTTAGGGGGACTTTTTGCACATTTTTCAAAAAATACACTTAGAGAGAGAAAATACTACTATATTGGGACGAATTACAGACTCTCTCTCTTTTCAAAAAACCTCTCATTTGCAAGTGGAGACCCATTTCTAAACACTCTTTAGCCTACTTTTTATTCATCTTTAGGATTTTTAGTATCCTTTCTGACCAAACTGAGCATCATCTTTATCCAAGCGCACATCTCAGGTAATTACCTGGTCCTTCTAAGGATCTCTAACTCTTTTATATAAAATTTTGCATTTGCATAATCATTCTTTTCTTCCCCCAACTCCTTTCTTTCATTTTTATCATTTTTGCATTTTTATTTCATTTTATTTTAATTATTTATTACCTTATGATTAAGTTGTGATTTTGTGGTGATTTATGAAGTTTGGAATAATATATGTAGAAGGAGTCGGTTGTTCAGGTGATTCTGGGAGTGTTTGTATCATTTTTGTATTTATTATTATTATTTATCATTTTTTTCAAGTTTATATATAAAAAGGGTATTTTGGTGTTAAAGTTTGCATTTTTATTTTTTAGTATTTTTATTTATTTTGTTGCTTTTATTTTCTTTTTTGATAAATTTACTATTTTTATCATAAAGTTCACATTTTTATGGTAAAATTGCATTTTTATCATTTTTATTATCTTAATTGCATTTTTATTATTTTTCTCATTTA
>CATIWM010167834.1:0-11397 GCA_949671775.1 Mallotus repandus
GTAAATTGATTGTGATATTTTCTTAATGTTAGGCTAAATATTTATTTGTTGGGGATTGATAATCTAAACATTATTTAGTTGATTTTCATTTAATGTGTTTATTATTTTCTTGTATACTATGGTTATTGTGCTTTATTTATGTTGATGCTTGATCACCATTAGCATAATTAAAATTGAGATTTTAGGTTGAGAGATCAAAACCTTAATGGATCTATAATCATAGATTTAATTCTTTTGTAGGTGGAGATATCATAAAATTATTAAATTTCATTTGGTTATGGTAAATTAATTTATGATTTAATTTGGGAAATAGGTTTGCAATGAGAATTGAAATCTTGTGCTCTTAAATTAATTCATAAGTTAAAAATATTAGTTAGTTCTTGAGAAATGCTAATTGATAATTTAGAAACCCCAAGAATATGCAAGCTTAATAACACATTAATTGAAAATGACTAATTATTGTGAAGAGAATCAATCCTTAGCAATTTTATATATTGATAACTCTTTTTATATAAATTTTTAGAAATTTATTTTGCATTCTTTTGTTTAACTTAAGTTAGTTTAAAAAAAAAAAGTGAAATTGAAAGCCTTAAACAATAAAAAATTGAATTAATAGGTGATTAGAACAAGTCCTTATCGGAACGATATTTTTATACTGCTTGGTGACACCATGCACTTGCGGTTTTGCATAAACAAGTTTTTGGCGCCGTTGCCGGGGACTCGATTTTAACATCATAATTGATTTTATTTTTGTTGGATTAAGGCACCAATTTTTTTCTTTTCTTTTTAATTCATTTTTTTAATTTTGCTGAATTTTTTTTGGTGTATGCATAATACCATAAGATCAGGCAAGAATCCACTCACTTACATACCGAAACTTATAAGATTTGAGAAGGAAAATTGAAGACGCTTGTGAGAAGAGTTAAACAAGTGGCAAACAATGAGAATCAAGCTGATACAAGGGTGTTGTTGGACACATCCATGCCCGGTTTGGGAGGCACAAGGTGAAGCATGAAGAGACCAAATATTAAAACCAATACTTTCGAGATCAAACCAGCATTACAGCAAATGATCCAATCGACTGTCCAATTTTATGGGATGCTTAATAAGGACACAAATGACAACATTGCCAATTTTCTAGAAATTTATGACACGCTTAAGTACAATGGCGTGTCCAGTGATGCATTGAGGCTGAGATTGTTCCTATTCACTCTCAAGGACAAAGCTAAGATATGGTTGAAGTCTCAACCACCTGGTTCTTTCACTAAATGGAATGATTTGGCTAGAGCATTCCTAGCAAAATATTTTCTACCATCTAAGACAACTAAGGTGGTGAAGGAGATCACTTCATTCCAATAATTTAAGCATGAATCCTTGAGTAAAGCTTGGGAGAGGTTTACAGAATTACAGAGAAGTTTCCCACATTATGGACTACCTAAAGATGTGCTGATAATGACATTTTATAATGGAGTCATAAGTTCCACAAGGGATTCTATTGATGCTAAGGCTGGAATTTTTTTGATGAGGAAAACAATGGATGAGGCTGCATAACTTTTGGATAGGATGGCGCTTGACAATTGTCTATGGTCTTCAGAGAGAGTACATCCACCAAAACAAATGGGAAGGCTAAAAGTTGACATAGTGATAGCCCTTCAAGCTCAAATTTCTACATTGATAAAGCAACTTGGTAATCTCACCAATAAAAATAATCCAGCCCCTTCAGGTGAAAATTGTAATTTTGTGGGGTACTCTAATAATGAATTTGGTATTTTTGATGCAGGTATGGTAAGCGATGGATACCAATAGCAAGTTAATTTTGTTAGCAATCAATTTCAAAGGAGGCAAGCCAATAATCCCTACTTCAACACTTACAATCTGGGGTGGAGAAATCACCCAAATTTTTCATGGAGTAATAACAACAATGTGGTTGTACCAAACTTCCCTAACAATAATAATAACATGCAAAGATAATAAGCACCACCAGGATTTCAGCATCCACTACAAGATAGGATGACATCTATAAGAACAAACTAGATAAATTTTTAGATGCCATCACAAATAAGTTGTCTAGCCATGAGGAGAACCAAAAGAGAATGGAGGCCAAATTTGATTGCAAAGAATCAATCCTCTTCGATTCACAACATCAAGGTACAACTTGGACAGCTTGCTAATGCCATGGGAATAATAGCACAAGGAAATCTTCTAAGTACTACAAAGTTAAATCCTAAGGAATTTGAAGCTATCACTTTAAGGAGTGGCAAGGAAGTGAAAACATAGGCTGAAATTTCGAAGAAAGATGAGAAGCAGTATGTCATGGTAGAAGATCAAGCAAAATAGGACAACAAAATAGAGCAAAAGGAGATTCCTAAATCTACACCATCCTCTTTTGTGCCAAAGCTACCATTTCCTCAAAGATTAAAGAAGCAGAAAGATGATGAACAATTCTGAAAATTTTTGAAAATTTTTAGAAAATTACAAATTAATGTTCCTTTTTCTAAAGCACTTTTTCAAATGCCCAAATATGCTAAGTTCTTAAAGGATCTTATCACAAACAAGCGGCATTGGGATGAACATGAAACAGTACCTTTAACAGACCAGCAGTTTGATCATTTCATGCAAGATTCCAACCAAATTAAAAGACCCAGGGAGTTTTACTATTCCATACATTGTTGGTACTAGTGAATTTCCTAGATGTTTGTGTGATTTAAGGGCAAGTATTAACTTAATGCCTTTTTCTGTTTTGAGGAAATTAGAGTTGGGAGACATAAAGGCCACTAACATTTTGTTGCAGTTAGTGGATTATTCCATCAACAAGCCTCATGGTGTGATTGAAGATGTCTTGGTAAAGGTAGACAAGTTTATTTTCCCTGTTGATTTTTCCATATTGGATTTTGAGGAAGATAGATCTTGTCCATTAATTTTAGGTAGACCTTTTTTGAACATGGGTAAAACTATAATTAATGTGTATGAGGGCAAATTAACATTAAGGGTAAGAGATGATAAAGTTTATTTTTTCATGTCTAAATTAATGAAATACTCTTTAAATGATGAATCATGCATGAAAATTATTGTTATTGATGAATTTATTCAAGAAGTTAATTTTTCTTCAAATATGAGTGGGGGAGATGAGATACCGAGTGATGAGCTAGAGAGTAAGGAAGAGCATGAGCATGAATTTACCAAACCTGAGTTGTTGGTAAGAAGTGAAAACCCCACACTCCCTTTCATTGAAAAACTACTAAAGTTAGAGCTTAAGCCACTACCGAATCACTTGAGATATGCATTCTTAGGAGAGGCTAATACACTACCTATTATTATCTCTAATAAATTGACTATTAAGCAAGAAAAAAGAGTTTATGAGGTAGTAAGGGGTAGAATTCGAGCTCTAAGTTGGCAAATTTCTGACATTAAGAGAATTAGTCCTTTTATTACCATGCATAGGATTCATTTGAAAGAGGGGCATAGGCCTACAACTGAGAGACAAAGAAAACTTAATCCAAATATGAAAGAAGTAGTGAAGAAAGAAATTGTAAAGCTTTTAGACGCATGTATCATTTATCCTTTTTCTAATAGTGAGTGGGTAAGTCCAATTCAATGTATGCCTAAGAAGAGTGGGATGACAGTGATAGAGAATGAAGAAGGAGAGTTAATCTCAAAAAGGGTAGTTAATAGGTGGCGAGTGTGTATAGACCATAGGAAATTAAATAAGGCCATTAGGAACGATCACCTCCCCTTACCCTTTATTGACTAAATGTTAGAAAGGATTGTAGGATATTCTTTTTATTGTTTTCATGATGGATATTCTGGATATGACCAAATTTTTATTTTTCCTGAGGATTAAGATAAAACAACTTTTACATGTCCATATGGCACTTTTTCCTACCGGAGAATACCATTTGGATTGTGTAATGTGCTTGCAACCTTCCAAAGGTGTATGCTGGCGATATTCTCGAATTTGGTAGAAGATATCATGGAGATATTCATGGATGACTTTTCTATTTTTGGTGATTCTTTTGGTTTGTGTCTAGCTAACTTCTCAATTGGGAAAAATGCTATTTTACGGTGAATGAAGGGATAGTCTTGGGACACAAAATCTCTAGCAAGGGAATTGAAGTGGATAGAGCCAAGACAGAGATGATTGAGAAGTTACCACCTCCTACAACAATAAAGGGCGTTCGAGGTTTTCTAGGGCATGCTGGTTTTTATCAGCGTTTCATTAAAGATTTTTCACTTATTGCTAAATCTCTTACTAACTTGTTGAATAAAGATGTACCTTTTGTGTTTGATGATGTTTATTTAAGTGCTTTTAACAGGTTGAAAGAGGCACTAGTTTCAGTTCCCATCATTATAACTCTGGATTAGTCTTTATTCTTTGAGATCATGTGTGATGCGAGTGATCATATAGTTAGAGCAGTGTTAGGTCAGCGGAAAGATAAGAATTTGCATGTCATCTACTATGCTAGTAAGACTTTGGCAGATGCACAACTAAGTTACACAATCACAGAAAAGAAGATGTTGGCGGTAATTTTTGCTGTAGATAAGCTTTGTGCTTATTTGCTTGGCTCTAAGGTGATCATATTCACAAACCATTCAACTCTTAGGTACTTGTTAGCCAAGAAAGATGCCAAGCCCATACTCATTCCATGGGTATTATTACTTCAAGAATTTGATTTGGAGATTTGAGATGAGAAAGGATTAAAGAACGTAGTTTCAGATCATTTATCAAGATTGGAAAGAGAGGAAAATCCTACGATTAGCCCTTAATAAATTACAGTTTTCCTGATGAGTTTGTTTTAGCTTTAAAAGAAATTTTTACTCCTTTGTATGCTGACTTTGCAAATTATTTGGCAGGTGGAGCGCTCCTTAAGGATCTCTCTTATTAAAACATGAAGAGCTTTTTATACCAAGTTAAACAATATTTGAGGAAAGAGCCATTTATTTATAAAATATGCGAAGATGGGCTTATTAGAAGATGCATTCCTGAGTCAGAAGTGTATGATGTTCTCTCACAGTGTCATGATTCAGCCTATGGAGGTCATTATGGCGCAACCAAAATAGCCTTAAAAGTGTTAGAATGTGGATTCTTTTGGTCTACACTGTTCAAGGATGTAAGAGAGTATGTGCTTCATTGTGATAGATGCCAACGCATAGGAAATATTTCTAAGAGACATGAAATGCCACTTTCTTAAATTCAAGAAATGGAGTTGTTCGACGTGTGATGTATCAATTTTATGGGGCCTTTTCCTTCTTCTTATAGGAATAAATATATCTTGGTGGGAGTAGATTATGTATTTAAATGGGCGGAAGCATTGGCTTCACCTACAAATGATGCCAAGGTTATACTAAAATTCCTTAAGAAGTTATTCAATAGATTTGGAGTTCCTAGTGCAATAATTAGTGATGGAGGCTCATATTTTTATAACAAACAGTTTGAGTCTTTACTTAGAAAGTATGGAGTTCATCATCGAGTGGCAACTCCATATCATCCTTAAACAGAAGGCGCCTTTTCACCAACCAGGAGATAAACCATCTAAGCACTATAATTTTTTCATTTAGCTTCTAGAGCTCATTTAGGTTTGTGGATGCCTTTATATTAAGAATTACCTCCATCATCTTTGGGTTAACTTTTATCCCACACTGAGAGGTCATGAATCCTAGAAATTTTCTGGCTCTCACTCCAAAAACACATTGTCCATGTTAAGCTTGATTTTGTACTTGTTTAGGATTTAGTGGACTTTATCTATGGCTTTGGGGTGGTCCTCAGAATGTTATATTTTCACAATGATGTCATTAATATACACTTCCACAGTCTCATTGATATGGTCTTTGAACATGAAGTTTATTAGCTTTTGGTATGTGGCTTTAACATTCTTTAGTCTGAATGATATAACCTTGTAGCAGTATAATCCCTCATAAGTGATGAATGACATGTTCTCCTAATCCTCCTTCATATGGATTTGGTGGTATCTTTATACAACATTTATAAGGTTATATATACCATGTCCGACTGTCGAGTCCACCAATTGGTCGATCATTGGTAGGGGATAGCTATCTTTTGGGTAGGCTTTATTCAAGTCTGTAAAATTGACACACATTTGGTACTTGCCAATAGATTTCTTAATAAAAATCACATTAGCGACTCATTCTAGATGCTAAACCTCTTTAATGAACTCGATGACAAGTAGTTTCTTCATCTCTTTAATAATGATCTTTTACCTCTCGAAAGTGAACTTTTGCTTCTTTCAAACAATATTCTTTATGTTAGGATCAATATTAAGGCTATATGAGGCAATCTGGGGATCTATTCCCTTAATTTTGGAAGCCTTAAAGGTAGCAAAATCTGAATGCTGATTGAGAACCTTAACTATGCTATCCCTTAATGAGCCCTTGAGCTCTCCACCAAGTTTCATTTCTTTTCCATTTGACAGTTTAAGCTTTACTGTCTTCTCACTGGTTCTAGTTGGGCCCCATATTTGTCATTCTCAACGAGTTCCATAGCAAAAGCTTTGTGCTTACTCCTTCATGGCTATATGGTAGCAATGTTTGGTTATTTCTTGGTCACCTTTTATTATGATTGCTCGATCTTTGAGTGGAATCTTCATTATTAGGTAATAGATCCTTATTACTACACTTGTGTCATACAAGATTGGTATCCCAATAATTCCATTATGCACCAGTGGAAGGTTAACCACATCGAATATTGCCTTGAAATTTATAGAATTCCCTGAATCCCTACTTTTGAGCTCCACATTAATCTCAGTAGTTACCATTGGATAAATTTTCCCACCACAAAAGCTAGTAGTTGAGCTTTGTACCATTTTTGGATTGACAACTAAGCCTCCCATTACCTTAAAAGCATGAAAAGATAAGGCATTAATGGCGTTCCTATCATAGACAAACATTATTTTGACTAGGTAATTATTTAGGTATGTGCTCGTGATAAATGCATCATTATGTAGTTATCAAATAAATTTTCCATCAACTGAGCTGAAAATCACTACTTGTTCATATATGGTTGCAAAACATACCTCCTTCTAAGCTCTTTTTCTTTTCTAAAATAGTTGTAGTGTTTCCTTTGACTATCATGTTTATCACTCCAGATGTTTCCCTTTAAAGTTTCTTATATTCCCCATTATAGCGGGTATTGGTCTTTTACTCCCTCTCTCGTTTTAAATTCTTAGTGAATTTTTTAAAGCTCATGCTTTAACTAATTGCTCTATCTTGTGCTTCAAGTTCTGACATTTATTTATGCCATGATCATGGTCCCAGTGATATTTATAATAATGACTCCTATCTTTATGTCCGTCGGAGTTTAGCCTTCTCGCTGGCGGGCTGTTAATTTTTTTGTCTGATCCACATAAGAATTTTTGACCTAGAGGCATTTAGCGGATTGAACCTTTTTGCTTCCTTTATAATCCTGGTGCTAGGATACCGATCCCTTTTCACTCTTTCTCCTTTCTTCTTTCATCCTCGGTGGTTACTCCTCTTCTTTCTTTTATAACTTCCTGTCCTCATCAAGGTCTATCAAGCTTATATCTATAGCCATGGCATCCAAAAATGTGCTAAATTTTTTAGTTATGATATTGTCTCTTAGTTTACTCATCTGAGTTCCATTCTTCAATGCATTCACCACTATCTCATCACTCAAACATTTGATCTACATAGCTAATTAGTTGAATCTATCCAAGTAGCTTCTGAAGGACTTATTTTCCCTTGCTTGCATAGCCATAAGTCATTGATGTTCCTGACCAGGGGAATGTTTATGATGAACCGAGTGTGGAATTATCCGATTAGCTCCTCAAAAGTTGAGACATAATTCTTAGTCAACCTATGAAACTACCTCTGTGCGCTCTTTGTTAGAGTGGTTGGAAACAATTATCTTATGATGGCATCTATGACATTCTAGAGCATTATTTTTATTTGAAACATAGATACATGAGCAATCGGGTCCCCAATTCCATCATATTGATCAAGAGAGAATCTCAACTTATATGATCTTTTTTTCAAAAGAGGTGCTCCCTTCCAAAAAGCATTCTTCTGCATTTGTTGGTCTAACTTTGGCCTTATGAATGGCTACTACTCTCATCTAATGGCAAAGGTTAGATTTATCTCTTGTAAGGGCTCGGATGTCGAATGGGGCCTCATTATCATGATGTTCTCTAAGTGAAGTTTTTAAGGTTATACCTTAGGTTTTGAGTGGTATGGGTATATTACTAGGACTAGCTATTTCTTAATTTAGGGCTATCAGTTATTGTTGGAGGAGATCCATTTGGGCCTATAGGTTTTATACCAGTGCTTCTTTATTCGGAGTTGGCGGATTGGGAGGATAGTTGTTTGAATTTGTGTTTATAGGTGTAGGAAGATTAGATAGACTACGGAATAAAATAAACATGATGGGTCTACTTGGGTGGTAAAGAGGAGCATAGTATGACATTAGTATGGTGAATCTAGAAAAGTTAGGCTTGAAAGGTAGATTGGTTGAGAGAGTGATGGGTTCCTAGTTTGTCAATGGATGGGGTTGTGCGGTTGATTTTGGTTTGCGAGGTTATAGGGGGTAATGTATTTCTTGTTTCTAGGAGATTTTCAAGAGGTTACAACGAAGTTGGGTTAGAACTCATTATGCTTACAATTATTCTAAAACACATTATTTTTTAATCAAAAGCACAAAATTGCCACAAATGACACTAATTGGTAACTGTTTCTTGTATACTTGAATCCTGTGAGCACCAAAAAGTTAGGGTGACTTGTGGAAATTCGCCCATAAAAACAACAATGCTTAAATTAGATAATTGTATAAAAGAATAATAAAAAAATGGAATTACAAGAGAAAAGAATAGAATCCTAAAGTGAAAGGAATAAAGAGTATTTATAAGGCACTTTACCTTGTTGAATAGAAATTTCTTATCCCAAATAGGAGTCTTTCATTCTTCCTAACTTGGTTGCCTCTTTCTTTATAGGATTTTGAGCTCCATTCGAGCCTTAGAATGTTGGGCTTCCTAATTCTTAACCTGATTGATGATTTGGTGTATCAGCATCAAATACAATTGAGGAGAGTTTTAGTGCTTGGAGGAAGGGAAATCAGGAAATGTGTCTAAGATAGTACTTGTAGTGACTAGGATTGAAAAAATCATCGAAAAAAGAATTCAATGAATTATAAAAGTCAAGAAATTAACAAAAAATATTCAAAATAGAAAAGAAAAAATTTTAAAATTGTAATAGTAATGGAATCTAAAGACTTCTTTTTCTTTTGATTTTTTGAACTTTTTGATGGGATTCTTCTACTACATTCACTGTTTAGGAGAAGATAATTGAATTTTTCATCTCAATCTTCCTTCACATATTCCCTTTTCTTATACTTTGCGTTTTTTCTCATACATTTGATATTAATGACCATTGTTGCCCTTTTTTTCCCTCATAAATGGAAATGGGCATGAAGATGTGAAGCTTGAAATGAGTTTAATCAACTATCAGTTACATAAAGTAATTCTTATGAAATTCGGAATCACATATCACAAAATGAGATTTGGAATTTTATATGGCTACCACATCATTTAAGAATTAACGGAGGTTGATTCTATTTGTATTTTCTGTTTGAAGAGGGCTTAAAAACATTATTTCAGCTAAAGTCATGTATATTTGTTCCCAAAAAAAAAGGGCTTATCCGCACCTTGCTAAAAATGTTAGAGACAAAAATACATCTTTGTCCTAAAATATTTAGTACTAAATAGATATAAATTGAAATTGAGTTATTAAATTAAAATAAAACTAAAATTTAGTGATATAGTGTGCATTTAATTCTATATTGAATGAGGTGGAAAATAACGTGATAAATATTCTTGGTATATTTCTTTGTTTAGTCATAATGTTGTCACTTTACCAAATGACTGCCGATAAAATCTATATAGAAGTTTGGTAACTAAAAATAAATTACAATAAGTCAAAGTTTATGTTCCACAACTAAATAAAATAAAAAAAATAAAATAAAATGTGAAGTGATTTTCTAAAGCTGAGTTGTAGCATGAAACATTAACTACAAGACCAACATTTAGGTCATCTCCACCGACCTACGCTAATAAGTAAATTAGGTTATGTTTTGGAGTAAGATGGCTCCAATCTCATGCCAAAACTAACACCAATTTATAGTTGATAAATAGTGCCACAACAAATTTATTGTGCACTATTTATCGACGCCAAATACTATTCACTCCTTTTCTTTGTTGGTTAGTTACAAAATAAGTCATATATTTTTATATTTATAATATTTGAGAACAATTTCAACTTTACATTATTTTAGTTTTCTTTTTTATGGGATAATTATTTTGTTTATTTTTTAATTAAAGAATATAAAATTATTTGAATGTATTATTATTTATATTTTTAAAATTAATATAATCACTTTTATCAATTACATATATTATTAATACTTTATGTTATTTAATTGTAATATTTTATATGTTTTAATTAATAAAATTGTGATATTTTATATTATTTATTATTAAATTTAATATTTTATTTTACCATATTTTTACTTAATTTTAATTTCACTTATATAAAAATTAAATTTAGATAATCCATAATTTAATTACATTTTTAATAATATAATTATAATATTTAATTATATAATAATTATAAATAAATATTAATAATATTTAAATTGGATAAATTTGTACAAAATAAAAGTATGGGTATAAGTTCTTAAGACAATAAAAAATAAGGAAGTAAGAAAAATAATAGATATAAAAGAATACATAGAGAATATTTTTTTTGTTGTAAATATTGGTGTTATGAGTTGGAGATCAAATTATAATAAAAACACTAAAATATTGTAAAACTTGCATCAATTCGGTGTTTTGGGTTAGAAATGCCCTCATAATGCAAAACTCCGGTTAGTAATACCTCCAAATTGTTTTCCAATTTTAATATCAGTAAACTCTTGTCTCTGTGTTTTCTTGGATTTTTTTCAGAAAATTTTCCTCTAAACAGCCCCTTTTTTTTGAAATTTTCCAAGTTGTAATGTTGCCGCTATATAGAGCAGCCCTTGTTGATGATGGATATGTGTGAGGATTATCTAAAAAAAAAATCATGATGGACCAATCCGCTCCTACAGCAACGATTGAGGGTCCAATCTGAGACTTTGCGCAATTTGTATATCATAATAATCAATTCATTATACGTCGTCGTTTTCGGAACCCAAAACTATAGTTACTGATTCCTCCCTGCCTCCCTCTCCTCATTTGTTGCCCCACGCGACTCGCCAGCATGTCAGCGGCTCATCATCAACACCTGCTACGTCTGGTACTCTCATGCCGCAAAATCACAGCTCAGGTAACCAACCCTAACACCTCAACAATCATAGCCATGGCTTCATCGACCGAGCAAGAGTTCCTTGCCCAGTAC
>CATIWM010167865.1:0-17737 GCA_949671775.1 Mallotus repandus
TATAAAAATTTGTACCTTAATAGGTATCACTTGATTAGTGTTGTTTGTATTTTCCTTCTTCCAAAAAAGAAAAACTAAACAAAATTTTGCTTTTAGATTGTTAGAAAAATAAAGAAATAAAGAACAAAAGTAACACAAAAAAAACTAGGCTTGAAACACGATTGATAATCGCTTTCCTAAAAGCGAAATTTACTCCCACTCCTTCTTGAGTTTTGCTATGGGAGAAAATGCAAATTGCTTTATTGGATATGACAAGCCTTAATAATTTCTAACACTTAGCAAATAGCGAAAGAAATTTTGTTAGGAATAATAGAAATTTTTTTTTTATCTTTCTTATATATTCATTCTGTAATTAAAAAC
The DNA here is from genome assembly GCA_949671775.1 of Mallotus repandus. Taxonomy (NCBI): domain Eukaryota; kingdom Viridiplantae; phylum Streptophyta; class Magnoliopsida; order Malpighiales; family Euphorbiaceae; genus Mallotus; species Mallotus repandus. The sequence goes on from CATIWM010167865.1 coordinate 361, forward strand.
TATATATAAAAGTAATTAAGAATAAATATAACTACCCAAACTAAACACAAATTTCACTTTTAGATTGTTAGAAAAATAAAGAAATAAAGAAGAAAAATAACACAAGAAAAAACTAGGCTTGAAACACGATTGATAATCGCTTTCCTAAAAGCGAAATTTGCCCCCACTCCTTCTTGAGTTTTTCTATGGGAGAAAATGCAAATTGCTTTAGTGGATATGACAAGCCTTAATAATTTCTAGCACTTAGCAAATAGCGAAAGAAATTTTTTTAGGAATAATAGAAATTTTTGTTTTGATCTTTCTTATATATTCATTCTGTAATTAAAAAATATATATAAGAGTAATTAAGAATAAATATAACTACCCAAATTGACTACTATTCAATTACTAAAGTTACAACTTTTCAAATAAGTTATAACTTTTCAAATAAGGTTGTAACCTTTCATACAAAAAATGTATTATTAAATAATTAATTTATATTTAAACAAAGAACATTAATAAATTCTAACAGTTAGTCCCACCTAACGGTAGTATTAACTTTCTTTTTTACTCTACGTTAGATAATACTTTCATTGCTCGACATAATTTTTTTTTAGGGAAAACAAGTTCATTAAATAATCAAGGAATAAGGCAATATCTTCTAGAATAGCATGAACAACACAAGATGGAACATCCTCCATTAAGATACACATATCTTCTAAATACAATGCCCATTTTGCAAGCAAATGAGCAACTTTATTAACTGTTCTGAGAATAAAAGAAAAAGAAACTACTTCAAAAGACTTAAGAAAAAGAAAAATATCTTCTAAATTAACAGCTAATGGAGCAAACCTTAGTGCAACAAAAGAATAAGCATTCAAAGCATTTATTACCAACAAATTATTGGATTCAACCTTTACCCAACGAAAACATGTGTCTTTTGCTAACTAAAGACTAAATAGAATGGTTGAGCCTCCAAACTTTCCGTTGAATTTATCTAGGCCACCCTTTTACCCGTTGACATGAGAACCTCTCCATTACAATCTCGAAACACAACTCTAAAAGCTGCTAAAGCTTCACAAGGGATAACTGAAGCATTCGAGTTTATCTTAATAGATAATGATACTAGAGGAGACCAAGATGATGGAATCGAAGCAGGAGCCAAAGACATCGACACCAAAACATATTAATAAGCCTCGTGGAATACAAAAAGTTGAGACATTGATTGAATACCAATTTAAGAAGGATGTAGAGTTTTATTCTCATGAATGACTTGATTTCTATGAGGCCATAAGTTCCACAGAATCATGAGAAAAAGCTGAAACTGATCCACATTAAGAACCCGAAAGAAATACAAAATTCAATCAAACACATTTGAAAAAAACACAGCATCAAGTCTTAAAGAGAGATTGCTAGCCAACTAGGCATAACAAACCCATAAACAAGATGAGTAAACATGCGTAGAAGATTCCCCAGGTTGACCACATAGCCTACAAACATTCTCAACTTGAACCCTGTATCTTGCAGGGTCTAAAAGGTCGAAAGGGTGTTATTGCATAATCTCCAAATAAAAACCTTTACCTTTAGTGGTATACAATAAGACCATAACCTCTTCCAGAATTGTTTGTATCTGTTAGCTTCCATTGAGGATGACAGACCATAAAGATTAAGATGCTTAACTATAAAATAACTAGACTTCACCTCAAAACCACCATGTCGAGAGAATTTCCAAAATAAAGAGTCATCCAGCAAACGAAAACTAATAGGGATTAATAAAATGGCTTGAGCCTCCAACAGGTCAAAAAGACTGTAGACCAACTCCACTTTCCAAGCTCTCTTATGAACATCAATACGCTACTCGACCATTAAAACCATAAAAGATGTTCTAGTGTATGGAACATGATTAAGACCCGGCCCAGGGATCCAATTATCATCCCAAATGTGAATAGATTTCTCATTCCTAACTCTTTAACAGAGACCAGAAGATAAAATCGGGATAGTTTTAAAAAACTACACCACAAATAGGATGGATTAGAACCCATTTCTACATCCAAAAAAGAGGAACGACGAAAATATTTTGCCTTCAAAACCTGGGAACTTAGAGAATTTGGGCTAGATAGGAGATGCCACCCTTGTTTGGCTAAGAGAGCCAAATTAAAAGAAAAAAGATGACAAAACCCCAACCCACCTTCCACTTTAGATTTTGGCATTTTGTTCCAAGAGCACCAATGGATACGCATATCATTCGAGTTATTGTCCCACCAAAATTTATTAATTAATAGTTGAATTTCATCACAAAATGACCGAGAAAGAGCAAAATAGCTCATTATATAGGTGGGGATAGCCTAAACAACAGCCTCAATGAAAACTTCTAGCAATAGACAATAATTTCTATTTCCATCCTTGAAGTTTATGAAAAATTCTATCTCGCAAGAAGCTAAAAATAGATTTCTTAGATTTTACCTATAAAAGAAGGCAAATCCAAATATTTAGAATAATTTTCAACCAAATGAACACCCAACACTCCTTGGAGAGCAACATATTTATCATCTGAAACCTTTTTACTAAAAGATATTGCAGATTTATCAAAATTCACCAATTATCTTGTATTACGTTCATAGCATTTTTAAATAGCCTTTGTGCGATCACAATTTGCTAAAGAAACTCGATAAAAAATAATGTTATCATCTGCAATGAGTAAATGAGAGACCCTTGGTCTTGATCGATAAACTCTTATCAGATGTAACAAACCATTAAACATTGAAGAGGAAATTAAAGTAAATAGACACTCAGAACAAAATAAAAACAGATAAGGGGATAATGGATTACCTTGCCTCAATCCCCTAGATGGAACAAGAAAACCTTGAGGAGATCCATTAACCAGAAAGCTGAAAGAGACAAAGTTGACACATTGCATAATCAATTTAACAAAGTGAAGAGGAAATTTTATATGAATTATCATTTTCTCCAAAAAATGTCATCCAATCCTATCATGAGCCTTACTCATATCCAATTTCAAAGCTAAAGCACCATACTTTCCCATTCTTCTATTTTTCATTGAATAAAACATTTCATGAACCATAATTGAATTATCAGTTATCAATCTTCCTGGGAAAAAAGCACTCAGATTAGAAGAAATTAAAGAAGGTAGTACTACTTTAAGCCTATTAGCCTGAACTTTGACAATTAATTTATACAAAACATTACAGAGACTAATAGGGCTTCAATCTTTCATGGAATCCAAATTTTTAACTTTAGGAATCAATGTGAGAAAAGTGTGATTTAAATTTTTAGGCATAACACCATTAACCAAAATATTCATCACTAAGAAATAATATTTGAATTATATCTTCACAAGATCTCTCTTTAACCCAAAAGGCCTCAAAGCGGAAAGTTCTACCTTTCTTGTGCAAAAACTACTAATTATCGTCAGTGTCAATCAGAAGAAGGAGGTGATCAGAAGCAATTTTCAATAAATGTAACAACACCAAATTCAGGAAAAGACTATCCTAAGATGAAGAACAGGAACTTTTATCTAACCTTTCAACAATAATGTCATTACCCTTTCTGCCATTATCCCAAGTAAAGGAATAACCCAGAAAACCCATATCCCGAAGAAGAAGCTAGTCCACCAAACCTCGTAAAGCTATCATTGAAGAAGAACAAATATCACGACCATCACTTTTCTTATAAGAGTGCATTATTTTGTTAAAACTGCTAAAATAAACTAAAGGAGTTGAGATAGAAGTACACATTTGAGATAATAAATCCTAATAATGAGCTTTAGGTGAGATTTAGGCCAACCATAAAAACCAAAATCATGCCAAATAGATTCATCCAACCTCTGACCTAGCTCAAATATAATATGATGATGAGAATATTGTTTAACTGATAGAGTAACATCCTTTCTCCATAATAACAACTAACCACCTAATCGACCATTAGCTTCTACAAAAAAAAAATGAGAGAAAGAAAATCTTAAAACTTCCACTTGACTTTTTAAAACTTGAGTTTCCATGAGAAAAATGATATCTAGGTTTTTAAAGTGAATAAAAAATCAGAGGGAACAAACAGTTTGAGGATTCCCTAAGCCTCTAATGTTCCAACCAAAAGTCTTAATAAGGCCTGGTGGGACTATACAACAACCTCTGCCTCACAACTGTGATCATCAGTTGCCAAAACACAAACCATTTTTAATTTTTTTTACCCATAACAAAGGAGCCATCATCAGACAGAACTCGCTTAATCACTAGAGAACATAAAGGAGATACATTAGCTATTGACACTTCTTATATACTTTCACGTTTCTTTCTACTTAGCCAACATAACCTCCTTGAACATCTAATGATATAAACATCATGAGTGGAAGAAATTACGTTTAAAACTAGAAGAGATGCATCTACAACCTACGTAGGTGAGCACGAATTTCTTCCAAGGTTTTGGGGTTGCAAAGGCTAATCAATTTTCAAGGATGCAGACCTATTACCAACTTCCGCATGACCAATAGATTCAAGAACCTTAACACCTTCAATAGATTTTGGTGAAGAAACATCATCATCCACCTAGAGTTTATGATAGATTGGACAAGATTCAATGTTGGTTAAGTTTTTAGAAAGGGAGCTTATTCCTCTCGAACACCCACTGGAAGAAACAACTTGAAATAAAAACTTGTTTTGCGAGGAAGAAGATCGAAGAAGAGGATTATACAACCAAGAGGTGGAATCCATTTTGTTAGGTTTTAATTCACACTCATCCTTAGTATGGCCAATATGACCACACTAATAACAGAAGCTCGATGGCTTCTCGTAGCGAAAATAAACCCAAATTTTGTCACTCGCACTGTTAAGCACAAAAAAGCCTGATAGAAACCCTCAGACGAAAAAAACTACCCCATGAATTAATTTTAGAATATGAAATCTCAAGAACAGCACCTAACCTTTCAACAATTTTTTTTCCAAAGAAGCTTTATCTCTTATATTCATAATAAGATCATAAAAATGCAACCAAAAAAGATAATGAGTGAGATCGATTTCAAAAGGTTGTTTATCCCCTTTTAACTCACCAAGAATAATAAGTTATCGATCATAATGCCAAGGACCATCACCAAAAACTCGAATCTTATGGCTCTTTAATAAAAATTTACAAACAAATGTATTCACACCCACCTCTTGGAGCTTAAACCCTTTAGAAACACGCCATGCTCCAAATAAGGCCCTTGAAAGTACTATTAAATTAAAATAAGGCCCTTGAAAGTTCTATTTTAGCCCTCACTCAAATTGAGATTTATTACCTCTTCTTCCTCATGAGTTAATATAAACTATTCCATTAAAGACTAAGCTCCTGAGCCATCAGAATTAGAATGGAAAAACCAATCCAAAAAGGAAAATAGAAACAAAATCTTCACTAACAAAAAAGAAACCCTAACCCTAGCCTTAAAACCCTAAGTCTAGGTAGAAAGTAAACTCCAAATAGGAATTTCAAAAATTGTTCCTCCACATAAATGTTTTAACTACTATAATTTTTCTTTTCAAAAATTATTATATGAGGAATTGGTGTAATTAATAATTAATTAGCTAAATTTAAGTATTTTAATCTATTTTTGCACTTTAACTATATGAATTATGATAATTCAATAATGAAGCTAAAATGTCAAAAAATATCAACATTTGTTGCCATAAACTTATATTTTATAGCGCGTAATTTATATTATTAATAATACAAGTATAAATTGATAGTAAGATCTAGAGAGAATAGAGAAAAATTATTATCTCTTTCTTATGTATATTTCCTCAATACAGGATATAGTTTTTACATGAAAATGTTTTTGGATACAAAATTACTAATATACACTAATCAAGACTAAGATTACTCATTTAATTCATTCATTGATTTTTCTCCTATAATTACTCACTCCAACACTCCCCCTTAAGTTGGTGCATAGATGTCGCCAATACCCAACTTGTGCAGTGAGTTGTAGAAAACCCAGCTTGAAACAACTTTTGAAAGCGCATCTGCTAATTGAGCTTCAAACTTCATAAAAGGTGGTTAAACTATTTTTACTTCAATTTGTTTGATGAAGTGTTGAACTACTTCCACATATTTTGTATGATCATTTTGAATTGGGTTTTAAGTAATCTCAACAGTTGCCTTGTTGTCACAATAAAGGCTCATTTCAGTATCGGGAGGATAATTTATCTCACTTACTAACCTCCTCAACCAAAGAAGTTCACATAGCCCTTTTGTTATGCCTCTAAACTTGGCTTCAACACTGGATAGTGTAACCATATTTTGCTTCTTACTCCTTCAAGTAATTAGATTACCTCCCACAAAGGTAAAGTATTAAGATGTTGACTTTCTATCTGAGCTACTTCCTACCCAATCAACATCAGTTTATCCATCAAAATTCAAATGTTCATGCTTTTTGAACATGAGACTGCTTCCCGGTGATGATTTTAGGTATTTTAGAATTTAAATACAACCCTCATATGATCTTCACTCAAATTATGCATGAATTGACTCACAAGGCTCGCAGCATAAGCAATATCTCATCTAGTATGGGACAAGAGTAACTTACCCACCGGCCGTTAATACCTCTCTCTGTTAGTCTAGTAGTAAGATTAAGAAAATACAAAATAAGAGGTTTATTCATTTATAAAAATTTTCATAAAATACTTAAATCATTTTTGTTCTTACAGAATTAATTTTTTGGACGGATCTTGCTAAAAATTGGAAAATATAATAATTACAATACTATTTTAAGACTAAGACTATCACTAACTATAGTGCAACAACTAAAATATTAATATTGCTACATATATATATCCTAGTGGTGTGTAGGCATGGACATTTTAATGCAAGACTTTTTGCACCACCTAAAATTTGAATATGAGACCTTTACACTATGCATGGCAACCATATAGGGAATGAAAGAGAAGGGGTTTTAAAGGAAAGGGAGGGAAGGGGAAGGGAAGGGATTAAAAATTATAGATGTTGTTGTGTTTGGTAACTTAAAAATAATTAATAAAGGGGAGAGAAGGGAAAACGTTAGAAAAGGAAATAGAATTTTAAATTATAATGTATTTTAGGAGTTGAAATTTTTTACATCCCAAATTGGGGTGTAATGATTTTCACCTTATAGAAGGGGAATAAGGGAGAATAATTCTCCTCCAATTTCCTTCCCTTCTTAAAATTTTTCACTAGTTAAATAAGATGATAATTGATTCCCCTTCTATTCCCTTCCCTTCCCCTTACTTTCTCCTCCATCCATACATAGTGTTAAAGTCTTAGGGCTCCCATTAGACCCATTGATCTAAGGTTCATTGGCCTCATTGAACTATTTTATGATTGAGTTATAGTTCAGAACTAATTATTGAGTTGTTTGATTGAGACCATTTCAATTATCCATTAAATTGAATTGACATATATATATATATATATATATATATATATATATAAAATAAACTATTACATAAAAAAAGCATTAAAAAATATGAAAAAGTATAGAAAAGCATTCAACTTTTATCAAAAAGTAAATATTACCTTAAATCTAGTATTGAGCTATTGAAACCCATAAACTCTAAAGAATGAACCCTTTATTTAACATCTACTTAACAAATGTTAAAGTTTGATTTGTGAGACTGCAAAAAGTAGAAAAAAGTTCTTACTTTTTTTTAAAAAATTTTATTAAAATTAAATCTTAAATATTTTTAAAATTCTATATGTCCATTTGTTTTTTATATTTAAAAAATAATTTTAAAGAGTAAAATCATCCTTAAAATTTATTTTTCTAAAAATTTATTTGTTTATTTTTTCCTTTTATGTTCCTAAAACTCATATTTTAATCGTTTGTTAGGTAGATGTTAAATAAAAAGTTTATTTGATCCATTTTTATAGTATATGAATTTTGATGGTTTAATACTAAAAGTATGATGATATTTGCTATTTTGATAAAATTTAAAAGTGCCCTTTTTTTTTTGAACCATTAATTTCATTGATCAAAGCTAGAAGGCTATAAAGGAAAACACCCTGACAGAAGACCTTCATGAGAGATAGTCATCAACAAAGCAAGATAAAGATAGTCACAATTTATACTTCTACTAACATATAACATACATGTAGAAGTATATCATTTGACTATCAAAGCAAAAAGACAAAATACATAATAAGACCAACAATCACACTGAGCTGGTAAGGAGAGCTTGAGTAGAAGGAGCTTTAGCTTTAGCAGTCATCCGAGCAGAAGGGGCTCTTGCTATATCTTTCATTTGAAACTTCCTTATTTTCCTAATTAATCCTGGTTTGTTGCTGCTAGGAACCGAAGTGCCAAAAAGAGACTCCATGGTAAGCATGGTACATTCAAATTTCTCTGCAAGTGAAGCAATAGTTGGAGCAGCTTTGTTAATTGAGCCAGGCTTTGAGGGGCTTTCATTTGGCAGAGCTAACTTGGATGGGTTGTTGGTAGAGGATGATCCACTTGGGCTTTGGTCTTACTTAGAGAGCTTAGCGGTAAGGCCTGGGATTTCACTTTGGGCTTGGGCTTTAGTAAGAGAAGGAAATATTTCCTTTCTATTGGAACTTTGAGCTTCTGAGTCATTTGAGTTGTCAACCAAAATGGGACTTCCAAAGTCCTCTTGCAAAAGTCATTTTGACAGGGCAAAGCCATTATTATATGCCTTATCTTGCTGAGCACGATTCGTCAAATCATTTTCTAGTTGAAGCACCAAGTTGGGAGCATGAGGAGAACGCGCTTGGGATTCTGGATTGAGAGACAACTTCTCTATGAAGCTGGAAAGTTGGGTAGGAATAGAGCTTTCTTCTTGTGTTAATGACGGATGCAACACAACTCTTTTTAATGGTTAAGCATGGATCCATGACCTGTATGCTTTGTTGCTATAAACACACTCAGTAAGTTCTTCCTCAGTTATATAGGTGGGACAATTTTTAGTGATATGATTAAACAAACCACAACGGCTACACAAACCAGGAAGCCTTTGTTATTGCATCACTACCCATTTGCTCTTCCCATTAATTTTGTTCGTGAAACTAATGGGAAGAGCTTTTTGCAAATCAACCCAGACATGAAGTCTCATCACATGGGAAAAGAAATTGTTATATTAAAGTTAATCATCAATGGATAATAACTCAAGAAACATAGCTTGAACAATTTTAGAAGCATTATCCTTAGTAATTTGGTTAAGAGGAAGACCGTAAATTTGAACCCAAAAGCATTTTGAATTGAAATCAAGCTCGTTAAAAGACAAAGATGGGTTCCAATCCATAATAACCATAAGTGATTTATGAACAGACCATGGAATTCCATTCTTGACTCTATCCTTTTCATCTGCTTTCTTAAAAATCAACAAGAAAGTGTTTTTTGGTCCTACCTCTTGAACTTGAAGGTCTAAGATGAAAGGGAAAATCTATAAAAGGATGTTGAGTAGACTATTAGTCATGTATATTCACGAGGTCAAGATTTTATGTGCTAGCCTATTCTACAGATAGTCAGGAAGCTGAGCCGATGATGTATTGAGCTCCAGAATAGGTACATCATCACTTGAAGCTTTCTTTCAAACTGATTGTTGGCCAGTGTCAAAAGGGGAAGGAGGTGTAATTAATGGGTAAAAGAATAAATGGAAAAAATAATTAAAGGTTGTGTTTTTTCACATAGACGTAAGGTAACGAAGAAAAATTTCAATTGTTCTTCAGGATGATGAATCAGCACAAGAAATTATACCAATGGACATCGATAATAGTGGGAGCATAACTCCAATTGATAAATAAGGTATTGGAAATGGCGGGAGCATAACTTCGATAGATAAAGAAGCTATTAATGAAACAATTGATCTAAAGGAAAATGAGAAACAAATAGAAGATATAAATATTGGAAGAAAAAGAAGACGAGAACCATTAATAAAATTAAAAGATCATTATGCATTTAACATAAAAGATGTAGACTCTGCTGAAGCAAATGATGATCCAAGGAATTTCAAAGAAGCCTAAAGTACGTTGCTACAATTATGGAAAACTTGGTCATTTCAAGTGGGAATTAGTAGAGCTTCCAGAAGGTAGAAAACCTATTGGATGTAAATGGGTATTGAAAAAGAAATTCAAAGCAGATGGTACTCTTGATAAATATAAAGCGAGGTTAGCAGCTAAAGGTTATACTCAAAAGCCTGGTAAAGACTTTGTAGACACATATTCACCAGTAACAAAATTTGTGTCCATAAGGATGATTATGGAAATTGTTGCTCAATTGGATCTCGAGTTAGATCAATTAGATGTAAAACCTGCTCTCGTTAACGGAGATCTTAAAGAAGACATATACATGGTGCAACCAGAAGGCTACAAGGTCAAAGGACAAGAAAAGAAAGTGTGTAAATTAAACAAGTCACCATATGGGTTACAACAACCATCAAGACAATGGTACTTAAAGTTCCACCAAGCTATTATAGAAATAGGATATGAAGTAAGTAAACTTGACCATTGTATTTACATATTAAAACAAGATAAAGATATAGCAAATTTGACCATTGGTACTCTAACATCGTTCTTAATTTTGAAAGAAGAAAGAAGGTCGACATTATCACAATTTTCTCTAAAATATTTCCTAGGCTTTCAATGAGGACGCCATAAATGTTAACTGGTGAGTAGTTGAGAAAGTGTAAATGCTGAAGGAAGAAAGAAATGGAAAAGGAAGAGACGAGAGAGGAGAGGGACAATCCCATATCTATCAATATCTCTTTTTTTTTTTATTTATACCTTTAGTAGAAAAATACAATCCAATTAATACTTACTATTCGATTCAATAAGAAAATTTTCAATGATGTTGGCAGAAGTTCCAAATTTAAACCATGGCGCCTCCTAAAAAAATTATTCTTAGATTTACACAACCCATACCATTAATTTTTAGATCAAATCCCCCTACCTTTCTAAAATTAACAAGTAATACTCGTAGTTTTATGAAGTCCTAACAAGTCAAGCCGCATTATTAAAAAAAAATTCCTAATTTTTCCTTTGCATCAAATATATTTAAATTTATTCTACTTGCTAGTTTCTTTTGCAACATTTTTCTCTAATAATCAACAAATTACTAAATTTTTTTAAAAAATTATTAACTATTAAAAGATTAGAGAATCGTTATTATCCAATACAAGGTGGCCGATTCTAAATTTTAAATTTTTTGAACTATTACAAATGGTTAATTTTTAATATATTCATATATTTTATCACCTAAGCTATTCGTGAAGACATTCTAAAATTAGATGAAACAGTTTCGACAAGTACTACAATGGCTGACAATGATTTCCAAGAAAAAAAAAAAAAACAATGGCTGACAGTGAAGGAAATGTTAATAAAGAAAACTTGTCCAGTTGCACCGACCATGATTAATAACAAAACCGAATCATAAAAGATTCGGGTCCACAGGCAAAGATCAGCCCGGTGCAAGATTTGATGGGCCAAATCCAATGTTCATGAAAATGAAATTTCAGAACAAAGACAGAAATATTAGTGGAATAAATGCCAATCTAGTCCTGTACATTTTTAACCACGGACCAATTCAATATTTTTGATCTTTTTAGGTAAAATAAGTACCGAACTTTTGACTTATTATATTTTTATCGGACAATAATGAACTTATTGCAATAATTGTAGAATTTGGTATTTCAATGATAAGTTCATTGATTGCCAAATCAAGCTTTGAAACTCTTCTTTTCAATGTACAATTGCTTTTTTTAATTAGTGTGTCCAATAAAACCATTCCAATAATTATATTAGGTTAGCTGTGGGAGAGTTTTGACATAAGCATTTGCATAAGGGTAAAAATGTTATTTTAATTCATTTGAAATAAAAAAAAGATGAAAGACTAACATTTATTTTTCTTGTACATTCTTTTATTTTGAAAAGAAAATGAGATCAAAAAGAAAGAAAAGAATATGATTTTTAAAACATACAAAATACGCACTGCGTTGGAAATAAAACACACTCCTTAAAAGAATATGATTTTAGGAAAAAAGAAAAATGAGATTAAGAAGAAAATCGTACAATTTTAACAAAAAATTATCATTATACTTGCATACTTGTTTTAGTAACTTATTATTTAGGATGAATTACAATTTCCTCCCTAATATATGGCATAATAACTATTTCATTCTCATTGTTTGTAGGACTAACTAAAACACTTTTATATTTTGATTTTGAACATTATACTTTAAAATATGAGGTTTTAATTTTTTAAGATGAATTAATATATTTCAGTAGGAAGATATTTTTATCATTTGAATAATTTTTAATTATTAAATTAATTATTTTAAAAACAGAATGGGGTTTTAGTAGGTAGAAAATGAAAAGAAAATTATTATTTTTCAATGAAAGAAAAAAGGAATTATTTCTTTTATAGGAAAAAGAGAATAAATGATTAAGCCATCCATTTTGGTGGGGAAAAAAGCACAATGTAGTAAGAGTATAACACCATTAACTTTGTTGGTCATAGTGCCAATGATTAAAACCATGATGCATTTGACAATTAAGACCATTGAATTGAGACTTAAGTGTAGCGATCTCTTGTACTATAGACCTTTAATTAGCATGAAATGAGGGGGGGTCCGTCCCTTAAGAAATGGACTTGACTTCTTAATGGACACATAGTGACTTTTAGAATACCTAAAAAAAAATAAAAAATACAAGATTCAAATTGAAATTGAATTTCCTTAGTCCATAAAATTCCTTTATCTTGATTTTTTTTTAGATTGATTTTGGTAGTTTTAGATTCAGGAATGTAATGTGAATTTGACAAGTGATAGCTACAACTTTTGGTATCAAGTATTTTGAAACATAACCTAATCTAGTCCCTTAATTCCTTTAAAGTTTGAATTATTATTTGTTCTAAAATAGAGAATTAGAAAACAATGCCTAAACTAAGTTATTTATAAATACTAAATGATTTTTTAAGCAGCTGTCAACTCTCTTATTTTATCTAAATAAATAGAATAATATAATTTAATTAGACAATAATTTAATGCATTTTTGCGATAGGAAAATAAATTAGAAACTTTGATTAATACATGTATGTGTATTAGTTTATACCTCACTTGTTTCACACATGATTTTTAATGATTAAACTCGTTTTTATTTTCAGTTAATTATTTTGTTACATGTTTATTTATTATTATTAAGCATAATTTTGTAAAAAATGTTTTATTGTTAATAATTTGATTTTTTTATAAAAAAGTTGTTTATTAAATGCATGGGAGAAATGTACTTTATGTGAATGAAATATAAAACTTTCTTAAAAAAAAGTGTGTTCTTTTTTCTACTATTCGGACATTGGAACATGTTTAGAAAGAGGAATTATTTCATAATATCATTGTTGTTAGTTGTTTATTTATTTCCTTTCCACAAGCTTGCGCATATTTATATTTTTTTACATTTTTTATCGTTGCAGTAATTTGTAATAAATATGTTAGTTACGAACTGGATTAGGGTGTCAAAATGGGCTGGTAGGTCGTGTTTATGTCGGATTGATCCACTTTGATGATACTATTAAGATCAACATAAACACGACCCATTTATTATCGTATTAAAAATTTCAACCCTAACATGACACAAATATTAAAGGAATTATACGAATGTAACACGTTTAATCTATTTATTTAAATGGATTGTGTTGATCATAAAATTCAATATGACTCATTTAACTTATGTAACATTTATAATATATAAAAATATTATTTTCTTAAAAAAATAAAAATAATATTTATAATTTAACAATTTACATAATACAATTATAAAAAAATTATTTTTATCAAAAATTTATAATAAATGACTAATTTACTATTTAAAATCATAATAAATTATATATATTTTTAATGGGTTGTATCTCGACATGACCCAATACGACTCGTATAATTAAACGGTTTGTAAACGGGTTCACGTGTCAACTCGCGACACAATCTGATTAAACCGTGTCATAAATTGGGTTTACGTGTCAACTCGCAACATAATCTGGTTAAACCGTGTCATAAATTGGTTGACTCATTTCTAACACAAATCCATATAACCTCAACACTAAGTCGCTAATTTTACACATTATTACCTTGACATCCCTAAATTATATCATTCTTTAATATATTTTTATGTAAATAATATTTTCTTATAAATTATATTTTTGGAGTAGGTCATTGTCATCTATTTTTTTCTTTTTTGAAAACCTGTATTGTAGAAGCTGAAACATCTCATGATAGTTGCCCATGTGAAAACATATCTTATGGTAAATATATTCCAGCACTAGACATGGTCTGTCTTTGTGCTTTGTTAATTAAATGCTTGCTTTCTCTTAAAATGAAGTGGATAATCCTTCATTTTCAAGTGGAGATAATGGCATTCATGGTAAAATACTTGTTTTCTTGGAAGTTGTCTCAATATTATTTCTGCATTTATGAAAAAAAATTTCGAATTTTCTGCAAATTATCCTTGTTTCATTGAAGAACACATATGATGCATCTAAATTTCTAAGCAGAATATAGAAAAGTTCACTATAAATTCTAATTTATGAGGAGGCAATCCATTAGGTAGTAAAGTGTTTAGAAATTCTTCTTGGTAATGATTATTTGTGTCATCCACTGCATGGTCATAACTGTTGCAGAGATAACATTCTATAAGTAAGTTTCATTATAATCATTGTTTATCTATCAAACAATAAGGGAGTAATTGAAATTTTAGGGCCACTTTAACCTTTATTACAAAATTTAGGAGATAAATTGGGAAAAGAATTAAAAATGGGCTAAAACAAACCTTATTTCTTTAAGGAATTTTCACATAAATGCCCAAAAAATATCTCCATTTTCTAAAATGTTATTGTTTTTTATTTATTACAAATATGTCCAAAAGATTCAAAAAGTTGCTGCTCATTTAAAACCTCTTTCAATTGCACAATAATTTCATAAGAAAATGAGCACCCAATCTTCCCCATAAAATACTCATCTATACTCAACAAAGACTATCAATCCTATAAAAATTAGTAAACAAATTAACCAACAACCAGAAAAATAATAAAAAAAGATTAAAAATAGAAAAGAAACAAAAATATACAAATAATATTCAAAAATAATGAACCCACCTTTGATGAAACATCACCACCATGAGATTTTTCTTTATAAATCACTAATTTCACTTTCTTTTTCGATTTCTCCTCACCAACATATGAAAACCTAGAAGCCCATTTCTTACTAGATGAAACACTAACATCAATACTACCAGATCCATCCTTCCTTACCCCCATTTTCTCAAACCTACAAACACTTTTCCTTCCCATTTGACCAGATTTTTTATTCTTCAAATTAGCAGCATCAATTTTTTCAGTTTTTTTCAGAATGAGTTTCAACCATTTCAAAAATTAAGAGAACGAAAATACATACATATATAAGCAAGAAAAATAGTTAATCAAACTCAAAAATGACAGTTTCTTTTCTAAGAAAATGCTTGAGGAAGACGCTGCACAAATAAAAAAAATTCCTGTCAAAAATTGAAAAGAAACAGACATAAAACCAAAGGGACAGAAAAGAAAACAAAAATTAAAAAAAGGGCACGAAAAGAAAGAAATGATGTAAAAAAGTAATAAATAAAAATTAGGCGTATTTTATTTAAAAAGTCTAAAAATTAGGATTTTTGGTAAATTAATATTCCTTTAATGATGCATTTGATATTATTGGTCTTATTCTTCGGGGCTATTGCTGTGATGTAAACGTTTGTATTTATATAAATAAAATAAAAGCCATTTGATTTATTTTTATTTAATTATAACCATTGATCATTTTTGTGTACCAATACCTATCAAATATTTCAATGGTTGTAATTAATTTAGTAGTAATCTAACGATTCTAATTACACTTATATAGATATACATATTTATATTGTAGAATGACAATAAGATCACTTTTGACATCGGACTCATTAACATAAAAAAATCAGGAAGTATTCAGTAATTAATCTATCGTTCAGCAAACTAACAATGGCAGATTATGACTTGATCCCTAGGATGCTATGTTTTATTTTTTTTTTTACTAAAATGATAGGGATTGGTCCCAACGAGATTCGAATCATAAGATCACTTTCAAATAGTTTCACTTTTAATTGTGTTTGTAGAAATTATTTGTGGTCATATTTTTCTGTGAATTAAAGAAAAAGTTAATAATGATTAATTATCCAGGGAGTGAAAATGGATAGAATTAGGTTACAATTTCTGAAAAAGATTGAAAATAACAAACAATATTTGAGTGCCAAGTGCGTTATGAACCATATATGTTTAGTGGAGAAACCACTAGAAAGTACATATTTTTCTATTTTTTTAACAGTACAATATTTTTCTATTTTAGAAAGGTTGAGGTCATGTTCATTGATATTTTTTCTAATCATTGATTCATGAAGTTGTTCAAACATTAGCAATTGCTAGTTCCTATAAGGTCTTCATCATGCAATAAAATCGTGTTGCACCCCACACACACACACACATATAAAAAATGACTCTTATATCCTTATTTTAACATGTGTCTTCTCTAACCTTATTACGTATAATTTCTAGTATTTACCCCAAAGTTTATATTTGAATAACAATGAGAATTAATGAAATTACTTTTAAAATATATATTTATAAAGTTTTTTAAAATTTTTAAGTTTATAAAAATTATTTTTAATATTTCTTAAAAATTTTAAAAAGTTAAAAATAATTTTTATAGATCTAAAATTTTTTAAAAATTTTACAATCAATCCATAGACATTTAATAAAAAGAATTAAAATTTTTCTATATATACAATCAATAATTTGTTAAAGAATTTTAAAATTTTCTATAAATTTAAATTTTTTAAGAAATTATTTTGTGTGTAAAAAATTTTTAATTCCTTATTCTTAAATGTATATTGCTTGATTCCAAAATTTTTAGATCTACAAAAAAAATTAAAATTTTTTAAAATTCTTAAAAAATTTAAAAATTAAAGAAAGATAAATACTAGGGATTAGATGTAATGAGGTTAGAAAAAACACATGTTAAAATAAGGGTATAATAGTCATTTTTACAAAAAAACTAACAAAAATCCTCAAGTGTTGATATATAAAAATATAAAAAGTTCAATATTTAATTTTAAAATAAAAAATTTTAAAATGCTAATTATGTCTAATCTCAAAGAGATAAATGTAATTTGCTCTATATAATATGGATAACCTCAAAGTGCATTAAGAAAAAGTTCATTTAAATCCGAAAATTAGTAGAATAAGGAGTGGTAGAATTGCCAAAGTTCCCATGAGCAAAGTTAAGGGTTTCTTATTATTCTTGTAAAAAATGTTATTTATTGAATGCATTGTAATGATTATAATGAATGATGTAACCGTGGTGTGATGGTGATGTGG
>CATIWM010167877.1:0-12618 GCA_949671775.1 Mallotus repandus
AGTTTTTATTGTGCACATGTCATCACCATCTCTTGGCTCTAGATTTTTCACTAAAGCAAGAGAGGTTGGAATGATGAGTGAAGGCTATGTTTGGATTATGACAGACGGTTTGACTAATTTCTTGAGTTCGTTAACTCCTACTGCCATTGAATCAATGCAAGGTGTGCTGGGTGTTAGAGCTTATGTTCCAAGAACAAAAGAGCTGGAAAATTTTCGACTTCGATGGAAAAGAAAATTCCAGCAAGAGAATCCTGGCGGTGATGGTGCTGAATTAACCATTTTTGGACTATGGGCATATGATGCTGTCATTGCATTGGCCATGGCAATTGAGAAAGCAGGGACTGCAAATTTTGGCTTCCAAAATTCAAATGCTTCCAGCAATTTCACTGACCTTGCAGTTCTTGGGACCTCTCAAAGTGGTCCAAGGCTTATTCAAGCGTTGTCAACTACAAGCTTTAAAGGTTTTACAGGAGATTTTGTTTTTGTTAATGGGCAGCTACCACCATCAGCTTTCCAAATAGTTAATGTTATAGGTGATGGAGCAGAAGGACTTGGATTTTGGACAACCAAAAGTGGAATTATCAAGAAACTGAGCTTAGTAAGGAATACAAGTATGTATTCTACTTCTAAATCCAATCTTGCTTCCATTATATGGCCAGGGGATTCAACATCTGTCCCTAAGGGATGGGAGGTTCCAATAAGGGAGAAGTTGCTAATCGGAGTGCCGGTGCAGGGAGCTTTCAGCGAATTTGTAAAGGTGACAACAAATCATATCACTAATGCCACCACTGTCACAGGCTACAGCATAGACGTTTTTGAAGCTGTAATGAAAAAATTACCTTATGCCGTGAGTTATGAGTACATCCCCTTTGCCAATCCTGATGGTGGCATTGCAGGAACTTACAATGATTTGATCGATCAAGTGTATTTAGGGGTAAATACTTCTAAATCTTTCTTCCTGCACTTTTTTTTTTATTAATTCCACATAAGATTAGGCAGCATAATGTTATGACTTTTTTCCTGCTTCTGCAATGATAGAAATTTGATGCTGTTGTGGGAGATACAACAATAATTGCCAACAGATCTTCGTATGTGGACTTCACATTGCCTTACACAGAATCAGGAGTATCAATGATAGTGCCAATAAAAGACAACGAGAGTAAAAATGCTTGGATTTTCTTAAAGCCACTGACTTGGGATCTATGGCTGACAAGCTTCTGTTTCTTTGTTTTCATTGGATTTGCTGTTTGGGTTCTTGAGCATAGAATAAATGAAGACTTTCGAGGACCCCCTTCGCATGAACTTGGCACTGCCTTCTGGTTTTCCTTCTCGACCATGGTTTTCGCCCATCGTAATTTTCCTTCCCCAGTTGAAGTTTAATTTTAGTAGTGTATCATACTTTTTGCTGAATATATGCTCTCTGTTCTGCATGCTTATAACCATATTCACAGGGGAAAGAGTTGTTAGCAACTTGGCAAGAATAGTAGTAATCATATGGTGTTTCGTTGCATTGATTCTGACTCAAAGCTACAGAGCCAGTTTAACAAGTCTCCTTACTGTCCACCAGTTCATGCCCACTGTAACCGATGTTCATCTGCTTATAAAGAGTGGAGAGAATGTAGGCTACCTGGAGGGCTCTTTTGTTCCGGGAATCTTGAAAAACTTGGGTTTTGACGAATCTAAACTCAAAGTGTACAATTCCACCGAAGAGTGCGATGAACTTTTCATGAAAGGAAGCAGGAATGGTGGCATTGCTGCTGCATTTGACGAAGTACCATACATAAAGCTGTTTCTAGCAAAGTATTGCTCCAAGTACACTATGGTTGAGCCCACATTTAAGACCGCAGGCTTCGGATTTGTAAGTTCCCAAACTCAAAAGCCTCATTATCCTAGAGACAACACCAGTATCACTTACGCAAGGTGTGATCGTTTCTTCTGTTTTGCGTGTTTCAGGTCTTCCCTATAAAGTCCCCATTGGTACCTGATGTATCAAGGGCGATCTTGGAAGTGACACAAGGAGATGTAATGAAGAGAATTGAGAAAGCATGGTTCGGAAACCAAAGTAGCTGTCCAAATCCTAGCACCACAGTTTCTTCCAACAGCCTTAGCCTCCGAAGTTTCTGGGGCTTATTTCTAATCACTGGAATAGCTTCAGTTTTAGCTCTGACAATATTCGCTGCCATGCTCGTGTACGAACATAGACAAGTCTTCAGATCTTCGGATTCAGAGTCTTCGATATGGGGTAGAATTGTGGATTTGTTTAGAATATTCAACCAAAAGGACTTGAAATCGCATACATTTAGAAAGAGCGAAATGAATGAGATACATGTTAGTCCTAGCATAGGCTTTCCAAGTTCATCAATATATTCGGTTCAGACTTCCCCCAGAACGGGGGAGACCTTCAGCAGAATACTGCCATCCGAATCCGAGTGAGCAACCCACTCAACAAGTGGTGCTAAATATCGATCTTGTGAAGCGCCAACAAGTGCCCAATCCATGACCTTTTCAATGCCATGAAGCGAGTTTTTGCCATTTTGACACTTATGGTTTTTATGAATATTCATTAACATAAGAGCTTGCCAAATCTAAAATGTAACTTTGGTCACTGTCTTCCAGACTTCCTCTTGTAGCTAGTATATAGTTTGGAAATTTCATGAACAAATTGCTAGGAATTTACTTTAATTAACCTACTTGTAAATCAATTTCGTCCATTTCTGTTAATTTACTAGAATTGTGACTGTGACCATGACAATTGATTATTAAATAAAATTGTTTTTTTTTTCTTGATTTTCTCCTCCAAACAGTTGAATTCAAGATATATAGCAAATTGAATTTGAAGTCGTTCAATTCATCTAATTAATCAACGTCAAGGTGCCTAGCTAGAAATTGAATTCAACATATTTTATATAAGCATGATGAAAGAAAAGTACTTAAAAAATTAATTCCAAGTTGATATTTTCTTAATGTTCTTGTTGGATGATATATATATAAGTTCTCGTTGGATGCTGTTACCAGTCAGCGGACTCAAGTAAAACCTGAATAGAATTTAATCTAAGATAGGATGATGTGTTTTAAATTTGTGTTGTCATAACCTAAGATTAAGCAAACTGTGACATGACTCAAGTTGCTTCCTGGAAATTAAAGGAGCGATGAACTGTGGTTTATAATAATTAATAATTAAGTTGTAATTGTTGTATCCTTAATAAATTAGGCCATGTACTGAAATACCGCTTATTAAATCAGTACCTGCCTCCAAGTTTTTAAATATTTTCTAAATATTCATATTTTTTTAACTGGTTGAAATAGTTAATTTTTCACCATACAGGAAGTTGGAACTCTATTATCTACATATGAGGGTTAAATATTTCGGTGGTCATCAAACTTTATATTTATTTCATTTTGGGTACTAAAGTTCAATTGATTTCGTTTTGATAACCAAAGTGTCATTGGTCGGTCATCTGATAGTGTTTTGCTGATGTGACAATCGTACTTGAAATATTCAAAAAATATGTACCACATCAGCATGACAATTTAGAATGGTGACTAAAATAAATCCAATTAAAGTTTGGTATCCAAAATAAAATAAGTGCAAAGTTGGGTGACCACAAATATATTTAACCCATTAATTAACCATGTTAATAAATTTATTTGACCTATATTAAAAAATCATATTTAACCCATTAATTAACCATGTCAGAAATAAAAATAGAAAATTTACTGACAAAAGTAATGTTAAATTAAATGTCAATAACAGTTAACTACTTTCTATCAATAAAATTTAAAATATAGTTATTTTTCTATCACCTTTAATTAATATCAGATATATAATTTAAATATAAACATAAACTATATAATTTATTAAATCAAAAGTTGATTTATAAAAAATTCGAACATTTATTTATTTATTTATCAAAAAAGTACTTATTGATTGAGTTTAAAAAATTTTAAAAAAAATTCATGTATCAAATTGTATAAATATGATATCAATATCAAAATAAAAGTTAATAATGAGTTATAAGAGATGATCTTCTAGTTTAATGATGTATATATAATAATTATAAAAATTAAAATAATAATAATTTTATAATATTATTAAATTATTAATAAATTTCTAATAATTTATATTATATTATATTAATAAATGAGATTAAATTATATCATAATAAATATATAATATGATGCTAATTATAATTAGAAAATCAAAAAATTATTAATTATTTGGAGTTAAATAAATCGGTAGTCACCAAATTTTGTACTTATTTCATTTTAGATACTAAATTTTAATTTGTTTCATTTCAATTACCAATATGAGATGCTAAGTTGGCATGCTGACATAACGAATATTCTTTGAATATTTCAAGTCCGATTACCACATCAGTAAAACGCCACCAGGTGACCGGTCAATGACACTTAAATTAAAGTTTGGTTACTAAAACGAAACCAATTGAACTTTAGTATCCAAAATGAAATAAGTGCAAAGCTTAGTGACCATCGAAATATTTAACACCTGCATATAAAGATCTATATTTTTTACCACTTGAACAACTCGTGGAGGATAAAGGGTAAAAATTGAATTGTAAATTTACTTCACTATTCATTTACTTTTTGTATAAAAAAAAAGTCGCATTTTATAGATTTTAACTTTTGTCATTATTATTATTAAAAAAATTGCTATTATTAATTTATAAATTAATTTTTATTTAATTAAAATATAACTACTATTTTATTATATTACTCATTAATAATTAAATTGTCTGAATTCTGGATCGTCACCTTTCTATTAATTGTAGTAGGTCAACTCCATTCTCTAATCTCAGCAAGACTAAACTATATATATTTGCAAACTTCTAACTTGCAAATTTTTTATCTTCTGCCACCAAACGTGTTTTGATTTGGTCAAACTAAATGAAGTTGCTGCAAGAGAAGAGATTTCTTTGAGAAATGAGGTCCCCACTCCCAGTAATCATGAAAATTAAATCATTAAAGACCAAAATTTTTGTCCGCTTACATCTATTTCATTGCACATCTTAAGTTGCAATATTTTACTATTATTTTTGACATATTTTAAGGCAATAGTGACAACTGACAGCTACTCTTCTATCTTAATAATAAATTAGAACAATATGCACAGAAGTAAACTCTTTCTTTCGGCTTTTTGTATACTTTTCAAGTCCTGAGATCTTATATATAAACAAGAAATATTCTGTTATTATCTCAAAAGTCTGGAAGTAACCCACATATATACACAAAGATGAGGAAGAACACTTCAGGGCCCGTTATCTTTTTCTCTTTCGTTATCTTTGTTTTGTTCATGGAAATGATGATGGCACAGAACACAACGATACCAGTGAATGTGGGAGTGGTTCTTGACTTGGAGAATTTGGCAGGCAAGAAAGGGTTGAGCTGCATCAACATGGCCCTCTCAGACTTCTATGCTACCCATGGTCACTATAACACAAGGTTGGTCCTCAATACCAGAGATTCCAAGCAAGATGTTGTTGGTGCAGCTGCAGCAGGTCTCTTTCTCTCTAATCTCTTTCTGGGCTTTATACAGTTTGCATTAATGTTTAGCATATAGTGTAACTAATTAATCTAAATTCCAGGTTCCCTGGATAGTACCCTCATTTTTTTTTTTCGCTTACATCAAAAATACAAAGTAAGAAGAGGAGGGTGGATGAACTCAAAACCAAGTCCCCTATCATACTAGAAGGGGCTTAATTTTATCTGTTTGCCAATTGTGATTTAAAAACTTTCGTTTTTTTTTTAACTTAGAAAAGAAGTTTTATCTCTGTCATAGTCAGGAATCGAATCCATAACATTTAAATGTCATTAAAAGAGTTTTTACCATTTAATTATTCAACTTTCCATTTGTGGTTTTAACTTCATTGACATGATTTTCAATTTTAAAATTACAATTTGAATTTCTCTAGATGAAATGTTGATGATGGAAGAATATATAGTCTCATATCGCACGCATTGCTGACCAAACTTTTTATATATAATGAAGTAATTAAATAACCATATAATAGAGTTTTTTATTGACTGCCAAATTTTTTATGAATAGAAACTTAAAATACAATGTATATAATGAATTAAAGATAATATTATTTATTTATAACGAAATAGCTTTTTCTTAATCAGTTTGATCTTAAGAACTCATGATGTCATTTGGTTGTCAATGGAGAGAGAGGTTTTTGAAATGTCCTATCTATCAATCCAAGATTGCATGTACCTTCATGAGTTCTAAGCTAAGCTAAAGCCGCAGTGTTATTATTGACTTAGGAACGAAGCAGTCTGCTTTTTTTTTATTTAATACGCGGTCATAGTATACTAATTACCAAAAGTCTCCATAAATGGTGGTATGCTTCTACAAGTCACCTAAAAACATCTTTCCTGGATCAAAACTGTAGAAGATCAAAAAATTCTACTCAATATATGTACTATATATGCGTGTGCCTTCTTTCCAGGAGACTTTGAACTGTTAAAAAATGAAGAAAGTTGCGAAGTTAATTTATTATAAATATCAAATTCTTATGTTGACTAAAATGCAATATGATAAGATTGAGTAGTTAAATAGTAATTTTTTTTATAGCACAAAAATTACCGGTTTAATTTCTATCACTATACGGATTAAATTTTTTTTTTAAGCTCAATTTTTTTTTTTTGTTTGAGCCACTGACATCTAAAATCTACTGGACTCTGATTAATTGATAATTATACTTATTTGAGTACATAACCATTTTACATATGTTTCCATGTCCAATACCAACATATCATGTAATCAATTTTTCTAAATTCTACGTCTTCTTCCAAATACAGTTCTGGACTTGATAAAAAATGTGGAAGTGCAAGCAATTATAGGGCCAACAACATCTATGCAGGCTGATTTTGTAATTGATCTTGGACAAAAAGCTCAAGTGCCCATCATAACCTATACTGCATCTAGTCCTTCTCTTACTTCTATCAGGAGTTCATATTTCTTCAGAGCTACACAAAATGACTCCACTCAAGTGAGTGCCATCAGTGCAATATGTCAATCCTTTGGATGGAGAGAAGCAGTGCCAATCTATCTTGATAATGAGTATGGCCAAGGAATCATACCTTATTTAACTGATGCTTTGCAAGCCATCGATACCCGCATTTCTTACAGGAGTGCAATATCGCTATCTGCTACTGATGACCAAATTGCTGAAGAGCTTTACAAGCTGATGACTATGCAAACTAGAGTATTTATTGTGCATATGCCACCATCCCTTGGCTCTCGGCTTTTCACAAAAGCAAGAGAGGTTGGAATGATGAGTGATGGCTATGTTTGGATCATTACTGATGGGATGGCTGATTTCTTGAGTTCTCAAACTCCTTCTGTCATTGATTCAATGCAAGGCATCTTGGGTGTTAGACCTTATGTTCCAGATACTAACGAGTTGGAAAATTTTTACGCTAGATGGAAAACAAAATTCCTGCAAGATAATCCAGGAACTGTTGATCTTGAATCTACCATATATGAATTATGGGCCTATGATGCTGCTACTGCATTGGCCATGGCAATTGAAATAGCTGGCACTACAAATTTTGGCTTCCAACAGGCAAATACTTCCACCAATTCGTCGACTGACCTTGCAACTCTTGGGGTCTCTCTGAATGGCCCTGGACTTCTTCAAGCATTATCAAATACTAGCTTCAAAGGCCTTACAGGAGATTTCTTTTTCGTTAATGGGCAGCTACCAACATCAGCTTTCCAAATAATTAATGTTAATGGTAATGGAGCAAGAGCACTTGGATTTTGGACGCCATCTAAAGGACTTGTCAAGAAACTCAACTCGGTAGCAAACACAAGCACTTCTAATTCTAATCTTGCGCCTATTATATGGCCTGGGGATTCAACTTCTGTTCCCAAGGGATGGGAGATTCCAACAAACGGTAAGAAGTTGCGAATCGGAGTGCCAGTGAAGGATGGTTTTAGTGACTTTGTAAAGGTGACAAGAGATCCTCGCACTAACACCACAACTGTCACTGGATACTGCATTGATGTTTTTGATGCTGTAGTCAAAGCACTACCTTATGCTGTCAGGTATGAGTACATTCCCTTTGCAAATCCTGATGGTAGCAGTGCAGGAACTTACAATGATCTAGTCTATCAAGTGTACATGAGGGTAAATCTTCTAATTTTTTTTCGTACTTATATGAGAAATTCCGCACATATGGTTGAGGCATAACGTTCTGTTGTTGTTTTTTTTTTTTTTTTTTTTTTTGACCCTGTTCCTGCATTAACAGAAATTTGATGCTGCGGTAGGAGATATAACTATCATCGCCAACAGATCCTTGTATGTGGACTTCACATTGCCTTACACAGAATCTGGGGTTTCAATGATAGTGCCAATCAAAGACAACAATAGTAAAAATGCATGGGTTTTCTTGAAGCCTTTGACATGGGATCTTTGGGTGACAAGCTTCTGTTTCTTTATTTTCATTGGATTTGCTGTTTGGGTTCTTGAACACAGAATAAATGAAGACTTTAGAGGACCTCCTTCCCATCAAGCTGGAACCGCCTTCTGGTTTTCTTTCTCTACCATGGTTTTTGCCCATCGTAATTTCTCTTTCCCTACTTCATGCAATCATCCTTTTAATTTCAACTGATAAACAAGTTCAAGAACTAATACTTTTTTTTTTCCTTCATGCTTGTTACAGGGGAAAGAGTGGTCAGCAACTTGGCTAGAATAGTAGTAATCATATGGTGTTTCGTTGTATTGATCCTCACTCAAAGCTACACGGCCAGTTTAACAAGTCTCCTCACTGTCCAGCAGCTTAAGCCTACCGTAACCGATGTTCATCAGCTCATCAAAACTGGACAGTACGTAGGCTACCAGGAGGGCTCTTTTGTTTTGGGAATCTTAAAAGGCTTGGGTTTTGATGAATCTAAACTCAAAGTTTACGGTTCTACTGAAGAATGCGATGAACTTTTCATGAAAGGAAGTGGAAATGGCGGCATTGCTGCTGCGTTTGACGAAATACCATACATGAAGTTGTTTCTAGCACAGTATTGCTCCAAGTATACCATGGTTGAGCCCACATTTAAGACAGGCGGCTTTGGATTTGTGAGTTCTTATTTTTCTTCTTTTGCTATCTCTTCAGTATCACCTGCAGTTTCTGACTTAAGGGTTTTTTTTTTTTTCTCTGTGAGTTTCAGGTCTTCCCTAAAGGATCTCCATTAGTGCCTGATGTATCAACGGCAATCTTGAATGTGACCGAAGGAGATAAAATGAAGGGTATTGAGGAAGCATGGTTTGGTAAACCAAGTAGCTGTCCAGATCCTAGCACGACCGTATCTTCCAATAGCCTTAGTCTCCAAAGTTTCTGGGGATTGTTTCTAATAGCTGGAATAGCTTCAGTTTTAGCTCTGATGATATTTGCAGCAATGTTCGTATATGAACATTGGCTGGACTTAAAGTGTTCCGATTCAGAAGCTTCAATGTGGAGCAGAATTCTTGAGTTACTAAGAAAATTCGACCAAAAGGATTTGAGCTCGCACACTTTTAGAAAGAGTGAAGTGCATGAGATAAATGTTCCTCCTAGTGTGGGTGCTCCAAGTCCATCAGTATATTCGGTCCGCACAGAATTTCCTGAAGAGCAGAGCGCATCATTTGCAGAACATGAAGATCCAAATGTAAATGAGAAACCAACTCAAGAAGTAGTGATAAATATTGAGCTTGCCAACTCAAATCAAGATTCAAGAATGACCAACAACTATTACTGAAATAACTATAGCAAAAACTACTGATTAGTTTGTACATTGTTAGCATTAATTTTACGATATTAGGACCCATCACGATAGTTGTATATTAAGTTTCAATTTAACTACTGTAATAAGCAGAAGTTTCAAGTCAATCTGTATCTTAGGATATGCTGTGAATTAATTTTAATGACAAGTCGCAAAATTTATGAAAGCATACGACATTTTATTACTCTAAGCTCAAATAAATCTAGTCCCAACGGCTCTTTAAACAACTTCTTTTATAAAACATCAATGTTTTTTCATAGTTTTGTCTTGTTATATGACAAATTTTGTTTTAAGGAATTTCATTCCAAATTGGCAACGAATAGTGCGTCGCTGAAACACAACTCCACATGGAAAAAGTTGACAATTAGCAACGAAATTTATCATCGCCACTGTAATAATAGTACACACAGCTTCTTGCATGTCTTATTGCGTCCTTAAGTTTTCCCGACGGAACCTTAGAAACATCTTTCTCAAGTAAAAGGTGATCGTCATTTCTTTGATTCCGTCTAATTATTTTCTAAAAATTGCTTGTTAGCTTGTATCAATAGAAAGAAAATTACATTTGACACTGGGGTTTTTAAGCGTTAACTGATGATAATCAAGAAAAAGGCTGAAGGGATCTAACCAATGAGACTTTTATTTTTCTTCTTCAGAGAAGCTAAAGATTAAAACTTGAAACCCAAGAGAAGAAAATAAAAGGTAGCGAATACATACAATCTATATTTGATGGATTAGAAAGAATTGAAGCTGTCTAACATTATTAATGTGGAGAATAAAATTCAATCTGTTGGATATATTACACCAATGTAAATAAGAATTTTTTATTATATGTATATCTATATAATAGCTATATATTTTTTTTTAGAGATTTTTGCCTACACGAGATATATTACATCTGACGGTAAGATTTGTGACACTTCATACAAGTGTTTTAATTTTTTTTTTTTTATTTGTAAAAGTGAAAATATATTTACTATTTTGTTTTGAGACGGAGTAGTAATGTAGTATATACTATTAGATAATAAAGAGAGATTGAGAATTAAATTCAAGCTGCAAAAATGGCATTCCAGTTCCAAAACTACATAAAAAGAAATAAGGCCAATTGGTAAAAAAAAAGTCAAACCTTTTTGACTTATTGCAATTTTATCCCAACATATAAACATTTGCAAAAATATCCCAATTTCATATTATTCTTTGCATTTTTAACAAAATTTGATATTGGATCAAAATTGAATTCAAACATGCTGACGCGGACTGCCTCATATCAATACACTAACTAAATTTGTGGGGCCCCACCGACACATCAACTAAAAAAAACGTTGATGTTTTACTGTTTGACTTAATTGAAAACAAATTAACCCACATTCTACCCTTTGCAAAACCACCATCGAAGAGCAGCTTCAATGGTGAGGACACCTCCTTGCTTTCTCCGCATTCATGACCATGTCCTTGAATTGATCATTGCGTATCCATAGAAGAGCAAATTCATCAGGATTATTGTGACAATAGCTAAATAAATAAAAATAGCCAAGAATCAACAGCTCTTAAATTGGTGACACAGCCACTAATACATGTTAAAATCCTAGACTTCATGGGTTTTCTAAATGGCTTATAACTACTGATTATGACTCTTGAGAAATCCCATAAACATAAAATCTAAAATTTTGAATTGAAATTAAAAGAAATCGCCATTTAAAATGGGTACCTTTGGCTTCAGTGATAGAATTTGAATGAAGAGAAGCTTCCCTTTCTTGGATTGATTGATTAATCCGATCAAAGTTAGTTGAAAACTGTTATACATTTTCAAAATAGTCACATCTTTTAAACAAAAAGACATGTCTATTGCCAAGAAACATGACTATTCATTCAAATAGACATGTCTGTTACCAAATGGTAACCACTCATTCATTTTATATATAAATAGAGAGATAGTTTTTTGCAAGAATTAATTTTCTATGATCAAACAATTCTGCGTAAAACACCATGACAAACACCAAGCGTCATTGTATCCTAGAGGCGAATTGTACACTACAAATATTACCTTTAGGAAAGTGGGATTCTTACACGCATTGGAGTAGATTTTTTAAGATTATTTGCTACAATCCTCTAACAATCTAAAGGCAATATTTCTCTTATAGAAATCTGCATCCATGGCAACACTTAAAGAGTTAGCAACTAGTATAGTAAAATTAGATCGTTTTGATGGTGAAAATTTTATGAGATGGCAAAAGAGAGTGCATTTTCTATTAGTTTCTCTATAAGTAGTATATGTTTTAAACACACCAAGGCCGGAAGAGAAAGACAATGAGACTCTTGCAGAATCAAGAAAGAGGCAAAAATGAGACATTGATGATGAGATATGCAGAGGACATATTCTAAATACAATGAGTGACTCGCTTTTTCATATCTACAACTATGTGCCTACTGCAAAAGAACTTTGCGAGAGATTGGAGAGTAAGTACATGCAAGAGGATACCACAAGTAAGAAATTCATTGTCTCTTGTTTTAATAATTACAAAATGAATGATTCTAGGCCAGTTAAGGAACAATTTCATGAGTTAGAAAGAATTCTTAATAATTTTCTATGATCAAACAATTCTGCGTAAAACACCATGACAAACACCAAGCGTCATTGTATCCTAGAGGCGAATTGTACACTACAAATATTACCTTTAGGAAAGTGGGATTCTTACACGCATGGGAGTAGATTTTTTAAGATTATTTGCTACAATCCTCTAACAATCTAAAGGCAATATTTCTCTTATAGAAATCTGCATCCATGGCAACACTTAAAGAGTTAGCAACTAGTATAGTAAAATTAGATCGTTTTGATGGTGAAA
>CATIWM010167953.1:0-18362 GCA_949671775.1 Mallotus repandus
CAATAATCTACTAAAAATTAAATTAAAATAGTAATACAACCCATAAACACAATAAATACAAAAAACAACACAAAATAAAATAATAAAATAAAATAGAAAGACTATGTAAAATTCTACAGGGATTTAATCCATGGCATTCTATAGATCTTCTTGAATTTTCTCGATTCAATCATGCGTTCATCCCCACTAAAACATAAAACAAAATTAAAAAAAGAGGTTAGAATGAATTAAAAGTAAAGAAAATTAAATAAAATAATAAAATTAAATAAAAAGAAAAAAGAAAAAAGATGTATGAGAATGATACAATATTGATTTGCTCCTCAAAGTGGTGTGAATCACCATTGCTTTGAATAGATCTTCAATAGTTGAACTTTTTTTCGCTAAAAGACCTACTTCTCCTTTAAAACAATACGTAAAAGAGATTTTTTTTTTCCATGTGTACATTGATGTGTATGCTGCGTTTTTTTTTCAAAAAGATTTTTTTTTTCACAAGAGAGTTAAGTTGGGTTTATATAGAACAACCCTAGCTAAAAGATGTATTCTCCTGTAAGTTACCGAAGATAAAGTTTTGGTTTAAATAGAACTTTTATTTCTAGAAAAATCCAGATAAATCCTAGAAAAATGATTTATCACATCATTCCACCAATCAAAAAATTTAAAAAACATTATTTATTGAAAAAGAAAAAGAAAATAAAAAAACACGAACGCAATCGGAAGAGCATAATTTTCGGTTGGGCGAAATTATATATTTTCGACCGGAAATGTGTAATTTTGATCGGTTCAGTTTTTTTTAACTTTTAATTACAAAAAGACCCCTAAAAGAAATAAAATCTAACAAATTAAGTCCTTTAAAAACCAATTAAATCCCCTTGACAATACATCTAAACCTTTTGAGATTTCAAACTTCAAATATTGAAGATCTATTTATAATATTTTCATCATCGGAGTCCTCTGTCGCATCCATACTCTAGTCATCTTGAAATTGGGTGCTTACACACTGCCTTGTACATCATTATTCACCTTCCTACCCGAGTTTTTTAAAACATTTCCCCTTTTCAAAAGCTTTTTAGTTTGGTTCCTCAATATACATCCATGCATACTTTTAGTTGTGTTGTCTATATTATCCATGGTTAAGGCCATATAGTAAAAATAAATTTTCTCCAAGATCTCAAAAGTGTTTTTTCATGGGTATAGTAAAGATCACAAGGGTTATATTTATTTGGATATTAATTTTTTAAAATTTTTTGTCTCACGTCATGTGTTTTTGACCAAGAGTTCCCATTCTCCAAACTATCACAGTCAGCACCCGAGCTTCAAAAGTCCATGTTGGCAATAATTTCAATTTCTATCCAACACCCGATCCTCTCCAATACTTCACCTAGACCGTTCCAACCTCTATCTTCACCATCTATCTCATCTCCTATACCAACTCAAACATATATATCATCTCTTAACCCCACCTCAACCTCATCCCAAATAGTCCTACACCCACTAACCCTTTATCTCTTTCTTTACATTCCAACACCGAATGCACATCCACTCTGCAACCATCACCGAACTCCATTCCCATATCTAATTCTCCAGGCCTATCCTTAGTTGTTAACTTATCCAATTATCCTTTAATTACCAACCCAAGCAAAACACATCCCATGATAACCTGCTCTCAAACAAACTCTCTGAAACCAAAAGCCCTTGTCACCAAGACTTCTCCTCAACATGAACCACACACCTATAAATAAACCTGCTAATTTACCGAATGGCAAGATGTTATATCCAAGGAATACAATGCTTTAATCTATAACCACACCTGGGAATTAGTATATCCTCACTATAGTCAAAATCCACTCAATAACAAATGGGTTTATCGAATTAAGAGAAAGAAGGATGGTTCTATTGAGAGGTACAAGGAAAGGTTAGTTGCCAAAGGATTCCATCAATGACCCAACATAGATTTCAATGAGACCTTCAATCCTATTATTCACCCTGCTACAATTTGGTTGATCCTTTCTATTGCAGTGTCTTCGGGTTGGACATGTAAACAACTTGACGTTACCAATGCTTTCCTTTATGGAACCCTTGAAGAGGATGTTTTTATGTTACAACCGCAAGGTTTTGTAAACCCTCAATTTCCTTAGCATGTTTGCAAATTAAGGAAGTCCATTTATGGCTTGAAACAGGCACATCGCTAATGGTTTAAATGCATCACTCAAGTGTTTCAATCTCTAGGTTTTCAAGGCTCTTAAACCAATACTTCCTTATATTACTATGTCAAGGGCAAAGTTAAAGCTTATTGTTTACTTTATATTGATGATCTCCTACTCACAGGTAATGATACCATTTTCTTATCTGCAGTCATTGCCTCTCTTTAATGTCACTTTCCTTTCAAAGATCTTGGCACCCTTAATTATTTTCTGGGGTAGGAAGCAACTTAGAGTTTTAATGGTCTTTACCTTACACAGTCAAAGTACATCACCGAATTATTAGAGAGGGCCAACATGTCTAATGCCAATGCCATTAGCACTCTAGCATGTACAAAGCAATCTTTGGTATCTAAGGGCAGTGGTTTTGATAATCCCACACTGTATCATAGCTTAGTGGGTGGTCTCCAAAATGTTTGTTTAACTTGGTCATGCATTACTTTTTCGGTTAACCGTGTTTCTCAATACCTGCACAGTCCTACAATCGATCATTAGATTGCATTGAAGCGTATCCTAAGATACCTTGAGGGTACTCAACATCATGGGTTCTTCATTAAATGATCCAGTTCATAACTGATTTCAATATATAGTGATGTCGATTGGGGTAATTCCAAGGATGATAGAAAATTAACTACCAAGTATGCCATTTTCGTTGGTTAAAATTTAATTACGTGGGGATCTAGAAAGCAAAGCACAGTTACTTGTTCTTCTACCGAAGCTGAGCATAAAGCACTTGCAACAACAGTCACTGAATTACATTGGCTCTTATCTCTCATGAATGAGTTAAAATTGTCTACTCCATCAACTCCAATTATTTGGTGCAACAATTTAAGTGCCACATACCTCACTATAACTCTAACCTTTCACTCTCGCTCAAAGCACTTGGAAATTGATTTCCATTTCGTTTATGACAAGGTTAAGAACAAGGAGCTTTTAGTTCGCTATCTTTCTACCAAGGACTAGCTAGCTGATGTCCTTACCAAGAGTCTTGCCAAAGCTTTCTTTAATCACTTCAAGTACAAGTTATTGGTTCGCTAAGCTCCCCTACAACTGGCAGGAGGTTGATAGGATAATGTAAACTACTGCTGTTGTATTTGCTTATAACTTATGTTTGCATAGAACTCTACTCTTGTACAAACTCTAACAACTTCACAAGACTTTTACTGTATATATTTTACTGAATGAATGACAACACAGTATGTTGGTTTTCTGCTTAATACCTTAACATCTTTCATTTATTGGACACGAACATGGATGCTAATTTTAGCACCTTATTAGGCCTATACTGCTTGATCAATAATAGTTTGATACCATCCTATTTAACATCAATAAAGCATTGATAAAGCTTGGTTTTTTTACATCAACAATGCATTAACCATGCTTAGTCCAAATTCAATCAGGTTTGAGCTATATTTTTTTTATAAAAAAAGTTGAGGCCTAAATCAGTAGGTGCACCCAATCATCCTAACTAGGTTGGCACAATCTTAGCACCCTCATCATAAAATAGGACTCAAAATACTATTAATAAAAAGCAAAGAGTGTCAATACAAAAGTAAGAAAACCTAGAATAAACAAAAATGAAAACGCTTAATAGAGCTAAAATCTTCAAAAAGAAGATGATAACAAAAAGTTGGACAAGAGCTCCACCAATTGGAAGTAGTACATTGAGCACCATATTTCACTAAGTTGTCGGCCAACATTCCCTTCTCAAAAAATATGAGACTACAAGAGTCAAACTCTTCAAATCATCCAAATAAGAATCCCATTAATGTCTAACAGTCCAAGGAACCTCCACAGATCGAGTTCGGAACAAGTGAACCACCCAAGAAGAATCACACTCTAACCATAAGTTATGCCAACCCAATTCTTTAGCTTTCTTAACCGTAAACATAGCAGCATGCAACTAAACTACATAAGTAAATCCAATACCAGTATTAAAAGCAAAAGCACCAGTCACATAACCTCTCATATTTCTAAAAACTCCACCTACGCCAGAACACCTTAGAGCACCAATTGCTGAGCCATCAGTGTTCACTTTGATCCAACCTGAAATGGGAGGGTAACAAGTCGTACTGATTATCTTGGGAGCTTTAGGTGGTATAGTTGATATATTAAGGAGAGAGAGAGTTTGCAGCTCACTCATGGAATTAGACATCGATCCAAGATGAAAGAAAATAGTTTCTTTAATCATTTTCCATAAATAGCAAAGAGCAAGGAAAATATTAGGCTTGGCATCTTCAAAAATAATAGAGTTCCTATATCTCCAAATAAGCCAAATAACACTAAAGATAGCTGAAATCCAAAGAACTTGAACTTGTGAGCTGAAATGGCAACTAAAAGCATTTTGCATCAAGGAGACAAGAGATCCCGAAGTCACGAGAGGCCTTTGAAACGTATCACCAATAGCCTTCCAAATCTCCTTGGCAAACAGGCAATAAATAAAAGTGTGATCCATAGATTTCAAGGCCGAATGACACATACAACACTGAGAGGCAAGATGAAAGCCCTTCTTGGATAGATTATCCTCAGTTGGTAGATATATATATCTCTCTATATATACCTCTCATCTCTTCTCAATTTATTCATGCTTTACATTTCATACGTATAATATTTTTTCTCGCACATAAAGTTCTAACTTAGATATTGAAGTCTTTATGAGAAAAATCTCACGAGTTCACTTTAACTTTATTTGTACGTGTAGATTTG
The DNA here is from genome assembly GCA_949671775.1 of Mallotus repandus. Lineage (NCBI taxonomy): Eukaryota > Viridiplantae > Streptophyta > Magnoliopsida > Malpighiales > Euphorbiaceae > Mallotus > Mallotus repandus. The sequence continues at coordinate 4,905 of CATIWM010167953.1, forward strand.
AATGATTCATGAATGAATCGTTAAATACAATTAGATAATTTTGTGTACATTTACATAAATTTAAAATATGTATTACTCTTTATTGCTTCAAAAGAACTCGTTGTTGATGGTTTGTCTATATGTATATAATCTTCATTGTTTTAGATTCATGCCCGCCATAATTGATGATTTTTTATTTGTTGATGATGAAGAGGCAGTCGATGATGAAGAGGTGGTTAATGAAGTTTTTCATTTCTTGTGGTCCACATGGAAGAGAATAAATTGATTAAATGATAAAAAATAGAGATATGAAAAAAAATGTGAATGAAGAAATTGATTGATTCATTTTTAGTTTAAAAAAAACAAGAAAAGTTATATGTTTTTTCTCTCTTCTTTTGGGGGCTACAATTTGTTTTCTTTCTTATAATATGTTAACTAGTAATAAAATTTAGTCTAAAAAGATATTTTACTTTAATCAATGATATGGGTACATCTTAAATCTAAAATAAACATCTTCTATAAGCTTTTGAATGTTTTTCAAATACCTATAAAAAATAAAAAAATTTCATCAATTTTAAAATTTTTATCAAACAATAAAGCATTGTTATTTTGCTTTTTAAATAAAAAACGTTAAAAATTTTAAAATGTTAATGAAATTAAAATACAAATATTTAAAATTTTAATTTTTTTAAATAGGAAAAATATTATTAGATTGAACATAAAAAAATCTTTAAGATTTGGTCCCCTCATGTAACACTTTTACCCTTCATTGTATGTCAAGTGTTGTGTACAGTTGAACTAGAGTACCGGAGCTTGTACTTGATCAAGAAGAGAGAATTTTTTAATTTTGCTGACACTCAAAATTAGTGAAATTAATGGGAAAAATGGATATTAAGTTAAAAAATGAATTAAAAGATTAAGGACTTATATGTCAAGAAAGTTGAGGACACAATTAAACAAATTGAAAGAAGATGGGTGATCAAGTGAGCTTGAAAATGGTTTAAGGACTAATGTGGATATTTAAGAGGGGGTTTAAGAAGATCAATGAATAAATAAGAGAGTAAAATGGAATTAGGATGTGATATGTATGATTAAGTCGGCAAAGAGGATTTGAGTGGAAGAAAGTGGTGTGACATGTAAGCAAGTGTGGCCAACAAGTCATTAAAATTTGGCTTAGCAAAGAAGGAATAGAAAAAAAAATAAATAAATAAATAAAGGGGGTCTTAAGTACATAGGAGTCTCATTTTTCCGGCTGAAAACACTTTGAAAGACTTAGAATAAGGAAATTGAAAGAGATTTAAGAGGTGAGAAAAAAAACATTAGTGAACCTTTATAACCAAGGCAAAGAATATACAGGGATTTGAAGCGTTGCATGCTCAAGGAAGGACTAAAGCATGATTTGAAGGCTTATAGGGGATGTGTTTAAGCTTTAGAATTATTTAAATCAAAGAAGGTTTAAGCTATCTTCAAGGAAGAATTAATTAATAGTAAGTGAAAGAAGTCATCAAGGAAAGCAATCAAATAGCAAGGATCTGAAGTTAAAATTTGATTTACATCACATAGGTAACTACTTTAGTAATTAAATTCATGTTTTAATTAGTTACATTTGAAATTTGATGGTGATTTGAGCTTAAAATAGGTAGGGAACGGGTTTGGAGCAAACTAGTTATCAAGCTGGAATTTTGAAACTAATTCACTAGATTTTCTAGCTTTTGTATTTCTTCTATATCTTGATTTAGAAAAATCAAATATTGATGTGATTTGTTCATTTGGAAACTTTAATGAGTCCTCTACAACTCTTAAGTTTTGAGGTTGAGCTGATTTTGTGTCCATATTGGCTTAATTAGAGCAAATCTTTAATTGCTCAACCAATTAGGATCTGCCGAGCTGGTGTTGATCCACCATTTATAACTCAACTTGTAGCCACAAAATTAAGGCAAAATTTTTAATGTACATGGTAGACATATATATCTAAGATTTTATAAAATTTTAACTTCAAATTCTTTTTCTACAATTCTCAGGAATTTTTTTAAATGTAGCCCTATGAATTTGCCATGACAAAGTTATTTTATTTAATTTGATTGACTTTTGGTTGAGCAAATGGTAGGGTTAGGCAATGAAATTTTGATGGCATGTTAATGGATTGATGATGATCATATCAAAATGTGAATATATTAAAATTAATGTTAATTTTTGGTCTCCAATAGGCACGAAATTCAAGTGAACAACATACATGCAACCGTAGACATGTATATATATTAAGTAGGATTTTTTTTATTAAACTGAAGATTAAAATAGTTGTTGTTGTATATGATTGTTAGGAACAATATAAAGCTTTTCAAGGTCAAATAAAAAGTTTGGTTGGTAAAAGCAATGAAAAGTTTAGAGAATTTGGTGAGTGAGCTTGCTACCTCTATTTCTCCTCTTGACCAAATTTTTATTGTGAATTGGCTTGCTTTTAAATTTTCTTTGCTTGGCCAAGCTCTATCAGGAATTTCAATCCTTGAAACTTCATTGAACCTATTATTGTTGAAATCTAATTTATGATTGAATGTCTAATGAATTACAGGCTCAATGATGTGTATAATATTTACAGGTTTTTTAGTTGAATTCTAATGAATTATTGAATAAATATTAGAATAAAATGGGTAGAATATAAGTTTAATAGGAAATATATTAGTGTTAGAATTCAATTAGGAATTTATTATTTAAAGCATATTTTTAAGGAGTTTTTGTTTGATATTAATTAATTTTCTTTTTTGTAGTTAAGTTTAAAGAGGAAGTCCAAAAGGAATATGGAGCAGAGTTGACATGGCATTCGTCATGGCTTAGCCAAGCCATATGGTTATTTGCAAGCTAGAAAGAGAGGAAACATTTCAACACAACTTGTGGGAAGGCATAATCCAAACCGTGTGCATGGCCATGCATAAATAAGGAAAATAAGGTTAGTTGCATACCTTACTGAAGCCATGATATAAGCCATGACAAAAACATGAAGTACTAAGCATACATACAAGACATAAAGTGGTGAGATATATGGTGGATGTACAGGTCATGACACAAGGCATGGTCTTTCATGATCTGTGAACGTGAAGTATAGGCGTGCACACATGAAATGTAACCGTGCAGTAGCTATGAAGATGAGTTGGAATCACAATACAAAAGCAAAACAACAGGTGCATGTGCCCGACATAACCGAGTTTTCTGTCAATGATGTAAATTCTCTAACAGAAGGGAAAGGGATTCACGGGCAAAAAGGACTCTTAACTATGAAAAAGGAAGGCAGTGGGTATACATCATGGACAACACTTGGTTATTCTTTACATCACCCACCCTGCCTTATAAAAAGAAGTTTTAAGAGTTGTTTCAGTAGAGACAGAGAGAGAGACATAGACTGATAAGTCAACAGACAGGAGCTAAGGAAGGCGATTCATTCAATATTCAAAAAGAGTTTTATCTTTATTTCTTCTTTGCTTTAATTTCTTTAATTATGTTCATGTGTTTCACCACGATCATGTGTGGCTAAATTTCCACTAGAGTTCTGGGTTAGGAGTAGCTATTGCATTATGTGATTGAATATAAGTTTTATTGTTATATTGATTTTTAGTTAATTCTTTGAGTTGAACTTATTTTAAGTTTTCATTCTTGGCTAGTTTGTTTGCATGTTTATGGGTAAAGTTACCAACGAGAGTTTGGGGAATTTATTAGCTTAAAATTCACAAGATTTAGACTACTCAACCAAGAGAGTAGGCGAGCTCTACGGGGAACCATAACAGTAAATAGAGGTCTACGGTGGTAAATTAATTATTAAGAAACTTAATGAGTTTAGATTAACTTCTTAACCACGATAGTAGGTTAAATTTTAATCTTTACATGTTTAATTGAACTCGAGAGAGTCTTTAGGTATTTTATAATAATTACCCTTAACTGAAATCATTATTTTTATTTGTTAACATGTTCATGATTAGATTCGAATAGTGAAACTAAACCTAGGCTCCAAGCTTTTATTATTTGATTACAATTTAATTAGATTGCTTTAATTATTTTTTGCTATAAAATTTACTTTTATTTAATTTACTAGCTTAGAACATAAGTAAAAATATTGGTACTCAATATACAGTCCTCGTAGGAATGATATTTTTGTACAATTGACGATCCGTGCACTTGCGGGTTTTGAAACACAATAAGTTTTTGGGGCTATTGTCGGGGACTGGCAATATTGATATTAATTTAATTTTTACTTCTCTGAGACTAGTATTCTTTCTTTTATTTTTACTGTTTTGCTTCTTGATTTTTCAGGTGATTTTTTTTTTATTGTTTATGAACACTTGATCTAAGAGGACAAACTTAGAAAATATCAACCTTGAAATTGAGAAATCGTGCAAGAAAAATTGAAAGGAAAAGCGTGAGAAAGACAAGAAAAAGATGGCTGAAAATCAAGCAGCACAAGCAGCAAGGAATCGTCCTCTTCAAGAGTACACAATGCCTAACCTAGGAGATACCCACAATAGTATTGTGAGGCCTACTGTAGATGCCAACAATTTTGAGAACAAACTGGTGATCATTCAAATGGTTTCACAATTCCAATTTGGAGGTCTCCCAAGTGAAGATTCTAACGCCCATCTAACTCAATTTTTAGAGATTTGTGACACCTTTAAAATGAATAGGGTTAGTCCAGATGCAATAAAACTTAGGCTATTTCCTTTCTCTTTGAGGGATAAAGCCAAGTTATGGTTGCACACTCTTGTGCCACAATCCATCACTTCTTGGGACGTGTTATCAAAAATGTTTTTGAGCAAGTATTTTCCACTTGGAAAGACAGCAAAGTTCAGACAAGAGATTACAAGCTTCACTCAACACCATAGAGAATCCTTATATGAAGCTTGGGAACGTTTTAAAGACTTGCAACGTCAATGCCCACATCATAGAGTTCCATAATGGCTTCTTATTTAGACGTTCTACCAAGGACTCACCGAACCAATGAGGATCACCATAGATGCTATAGCTCAAGGCTCATTTATGAGCAAGACACCCGATGATGCATTCAACTTGCTCAAGACTATGGCATCTAACAACTATCAATGGCATGGAGAAAGAAGTGCACCAAAGAAAGTTACGGGGATGCATGAAGTGGATAGTTGGAATCTTCTCAATGCCAAAATTAACATGCTGACCAAGAAACTTGAAGCTACTGCCAAAGTGGCAAAACCATTGGCTATTTATTCTTGTGAGTATTGTGTAGGAGGGCACTCAACTCTAGAGTGTCAAGGGAGTTTCTCTTCTCAAGACCCTTCCATTAAGCAACTCAATGCTCTCAACAACTTCCAAAGGAACCAAGGGAACCGCTACTCCAATACATACAATCTAAGATGGCGCAACCACCCTAACTTCTCATGGTTTAACTAAGGGGGAGTCCAAAATGCTAACCAAGGATTCAAGCCACCTCCACCGGGTTTCCAACAAAATAGTTATTTCCATCAACATCAAGAGAGCAAGCCTAACCTAGAGGGTATGATGGAAAAATTCTTGAAGGATCAAGAGGAATAAAAGGAGGCCATCAAAAATCTAACCTCTCAAATGAGCCAACTTTTTGCTCATAATAAGATGTTAGAAAACCAAATTGCATCTCAAGCCTTTAGCTCAAGACAAAGTGGTATGTTGCCTAGTCAACCCGAGCATCATAGGGAGCAAGCAAAGGCAATAACACTTCAGAGTGGAAAATAATTGCCTGAAGTTGAGACAAAAAAGCAAGTTAATGATGTCGTACAAGACTATCCAGAGAAGGAGCAAAAGAATGAAGAGGTTGAAGAGAAAAAGGAGGAGAAAAAGGAAGCACTGAGCCACACTCTACCTTTTCCTCAAAGACAACAAAAATCCAAGTTGGAAAAGCAATTTAAGAAATTCATGAACTCATTCCAACAACTCAAGCTCAATATACCACTTTTGGATGTGATAAAAACAATTCCGGCCTATACTAAGTTCCTTAAGGACATCATCTCTCACAAAAGGAATAGGGAAGATAATGAAACCATTCCCATCAATGAGGAGTGCAGTGTTGTCATCTAAAATAAGCTTCCACAAAAGTTTAAAGACCCAGGGAGTATCACCATCCCTTACACTATTGGGAATGAATTTATTAGTAAATCTTTATGTGATTTAGGCGCAAGTGTGAGTATAATGCCTCTCTCTTTTTGCAGGTGCCTCAACATAGGTGAGCCACAACTAACAACAGTGTCACTATAACTTACAAATAGGTCCATAATCTATCCTTATGGAATTCTTGAGGATGTACCTGTCAAGGTTGGAGATTATTATGTGCCAGGTGATTTCATCATCTTAAAGATGGAGGAAGACCACCATATACCAATAATCTTTGGGCGTCCATTCCTAGCCATGGCTGGTGCAATTATTGATGTAAAATAAGGGAAAATCTTAATTGAGATTGGAGATAACAAAACGGAATTTGACATTTTCAAAATGGCAAAGCAAACCACCACAATGGAATCATGTTTTAATGTGGATGCAAGCTGTGTGCAAGGTTTTTCAAAAACAACTCATCCAAGACACACTCGAGGCTTGCTTAGTCCATGATGTAAAAGAAGATGACATAGATCAAGAAGTGGTAATGTTCAATCACTTTCTCAATGTTAATCCTATACTAAACAATAAGCAATCAACAAGGTATGAGCCTTTACCTTCCAATTTTTGTTGCGTGAGTACATTGAAGGAAGAGAGTGCACCTAAGGTAAAACTCAAAACTCTTCCTTTATCTTTGAAGTATGCTTTTCTTGGCCCAAATTCTACTTATCCTATTATTGTGAATGCTGAGTTGAATGATGAACAAGTAGAAAAATTGCTTAGGAGAGTTATACCTCATAGAAAAATTATAGGGTACACTATTGATGATCTTAAGGGAATTAGCCCTTCTATTTACATGCATAGGATTCATATGGAGGAAGGTTCTAAACCTTCCATTGAGAACCAAAGAAGATTGAATTCTAACATGAAGGAGGTAGTCAAGAAGGAAATAAAGAAATTACTTGATGCTGGGATTATCTATCCTATTTCAGATAGTGATTAGGTTAGTCCAATCCATGTAGTCCCTAAAAAAGGAGGAATGACAGTGGTAAAGAATGAGAACAATGAATTGGTTGCTACTAAGACTATCACAGGTTGGCGCATGTGCATTGATTACAGGAAATTAAATAAGGCCACTAGGAAAGATCACTTTCCTTTACCCTTCATTGATCAACTCTTAGAAAGACTTGCAAATCATTCATTCTTTTGTTATTTAGATGGATATTCAGGTTTTTTCCAATTTCTTGTTCATCCCGATGGCCAAGAAACCACATTCACATATCCTTATGGAACGTATGCATATAGAAGAATGCCTTTCGAGTTATGTAATACACCTGCCACTTTTCAAAGATGCATGATGTCTATATTTTCTGATTTTATTGAGGATATTATGGATGATTTTTCTGTGTATGGTTCTTTATTTGATGCATGTTTGGATAATCTTTCTAAAGTGTTACAATGTTGTGACGAGACTAACCCAGTGCTTAATTGGGAGAAGTGTCACTTTATGGTGACCAAAGGTGTGGTGCTTAGGCATATCGTGTCAGAAAATGGAATTGAAGTGGACAACGCTAAGATTGAAGTGAATGAAAGACTTCCACCACCAACTTTCATCAAAGAAATAAGGAGTTTCCTTGGTCACGTCAAGTTTATCGTTGCTTTATTAAAGATTTTCAAAAATTGCTAAACCCTTGACTAATTTTCTCACTAAAGATGTTCCTTTCGAATTTAGTAATGCTTGTCTTGATGCTTTTCATAGGTTGAAGAAAGATTTAATCACAGCACCTGTTTTGCAATTGCAGGATTAGAACCTCCCAATTGATATCATGTGTGATGCAAGTGACTATACTATTGGGGCTATGTTGGGGCAATGAAAAAATAAGCAAGTTTATGCCATTTACTATATTAGTCACACTCTTAATGAAGCTCAACTCAACTATGCAACAACTGAAAAAGTGCTCTTGGCAGTGGTACACGCAATGGACAAATTTTGCTCTTATTTAGTTAGAAGCAAAGTGATTCTTTACATTGATCATTCAGCCCTCAAATACCTCTTAGTAAAGAAGGATACTAAGCCAAGACTCATTCTTTTACAAGAAATTGATTTGGAAATTAGAGGTCGTAAAGGAACAGAAAACTTGGTGGTAGATCACCTCTCCCGTCTTGAACAACTTTTAAATTCCAGCTCTCTTTTTATCTTTTATGATCTTCCAGGAGAGCAACTCATGAAAATTCAAGGGAGTGTTCCATGGTATGCTGATCTAGTCAATTTCCTAGCATGTGGAGTTCTTCCCCTTGACCTAGATTACCATCAAAAGAAGAAATTATTTTAGGATGTGAAATAATATTTTTTTGATGAACCTCACCTTTATAAAAGATGTGGAGATGGATTGATAAGAAGATATATCCCAGATGATAAAATTTCAGGTGTTCTCATGTGCTTTCATTCGCTTAAGTGTAGGGGACATGCAAGTTTAACAAAGACAGCTTCCGAGGTGCTCCAAAGTGGTTTCTTTTGGCCTTCACTCTTCAAGGATGTTAGGGAGTCTGTGCTTAAATGTGATCATTGTCAAAGGACAGGAAATATAAGCCGATGCAATGATATGCCACTTACAAACATCATGGAAATTGAGCTCTTTGATGCATGGGGAATCAATATTATAGGTCTGTTTCCAAGCTCCTATAGAAACAAATACATCTTCGTTGGAGTTGATTATGTATCTAAATGGGTTGAAGCAATTGCATCGCCAACCAATGATGTTAAGGTAGTCACTAAGTTCCTTCAACGGAACATATTTACTCATTTCAGAACCCCAAAAGCCATAATTAGTGATGCTGGTTCTCACTTTTACAACCGCCAGTTTAAGAGCCTTCTTGTAAAGTATGGGATAAAGCATAAAGTCGCTACATCGTACCATCCTTAAACAAGTAGTCAAGTAGAGGTTTCAAATAGAGAATTAAAGAGCTTATTAGAAAAGACAGTCAATGCTTCACGCAAGGATTGGTCTACACATTTGGATGATACACTTTGGGCATATAGAACAGCTTTCAAAACTCCAATTGGGACTTTACCATTTTGCTTGGTCTTTGGGAAGTCTTGTCACCTTCCAGTTGAGCTAGAACATAAAGCATTTTGGGCAACAAGATTTCTTAATTTTGATTTAGCAAAAGCTGGTGCTAAGATACTTCTCCAATTGAATGAGCATGAAGAATTCAGGATGGATGCTTATGAAAATGCCAAAATCTATAAGGAAATAACAAAAAGGTGGCATGACAAACATTTACAGAAAAAGGAGTTTAAAGAAGGGGATTTAGTGCTCCTTTTTAACTCGAGATTAAAGCTTTTTCCTGGTAAGCTCAAATCAAGATGGTCGGGTCCTTTCAAGATCAAGCAACTCTTTCCTCATAGAGTAGTTGAATTAGTGAATCAGGTAAATGAAACCTTCAAAGTTAATGGACAGTGTCTCAAGCCTTATCGCACTAACAAGGAGAATTTTAAAAGTGTCACATGTGCACTCATTGACCCTAGTTAAAGGCACCATGAATCGGTCAAGATAAAGAGCTTTAAACTAGCGTTAATTGGGAGGCAACCTAATAATTTTTCCAATTCTTTTTTATTTTTATCTTTCTTTATTTTTATTTTCATGCTTATTTTTACTTTTATTTACCTTTAATAAAATTCCATGATTAATTTTGCTTTTATTTCTTTTAAATTTTTGTTCATTTATTTAGGTTCATAATGCATAAAAAAAGGGGGAAAGAAGAGAGGCTCACAAAGCCAGTGAATGGGATGTTTTCAGCACCTCACGGGATTAAGCATGGCATGACTATGCCATGCTCAGGGTGTTTCTTTGCCTCCTTACCCAGTATTTCTTGGATCGACTTCTGCTACTGCCATTGAGGAGTTCCACGATGATATCGATCCTATGCATGATACAATCGTTACTCCTGCTTCTTTTGACTATTCTCCTGCCGATTTTGCTCCTCCAGATGAATGATGTTGTTTTCTTCACTTTATTTTCTTTTGTTTAGGACATTTTCTGTTATTTTCTTTTATTTTGTTATTATCTAGAGGTTATGCGTTTAAATTTTTGGTTTGTATTTTGGATACTGGTTCTTAGCTCTTTTATTTTCTGCTTCTCGCGCTATCAAAGAACTTCAAATTTCAAAGCAGTATTCTCCTTTCCTATTTCCTTTTTATTTTTAATTTCTCTTTTATTTTATACGTTTTGCATTTTTTTCTTCTTCTTTCTTTTATTTTCTTTTGTCATTGAGGACAATGACTTGGATAGTGTGGGGGAATTTTGTTAATTTATTTATTCTTACTGTTCATGAACTTAAAAAAAAAGGGGATTCATTTAATATATTAGTAATTATTCAGTATTCATTAATTTTCAACTCGGTTTCCCCATATTTTTGCTTAACATGTCTTTAAAAACTTTTTATAGTCTTGTTTTATGCAAAATTTAAGCTTGATCGCAGTTAGAGAAAAATCGTGTATAAGTATGCATTTCCGGTTCAATTATTGAATGGTTTATTAATTAAGATAGTTGTATATGTTTATTATGTATGAGTAATTTAGTTTTTATAACCTAAGCATGAGCTTGGAGATTGAATTTGTGCATGATTTTAGGAGAGGATGCGTACAGGTTTGTAGCTCTATTGTAAAAAAAAAAACTCTCTTTTTCCTAAAGTGAGAGCAGCACTTAATTTAAATTATCTTTATGCTCTGAAACTACTCCAGTGCTCTAATTAGAGTATGAGTATCAAAGGACCCACTTAGCGGTATCCACGCTTAGTAGTACGAGAACGGCGGGGGATGACTAAAAGTGGGAAAGATTTGATTAGAGAGAATAAAAAATGGTGAGATGGAGCATAAAATGCACTCACCCGGGCAAAAAGAAAAGATGTCGTGAAATGGAGCGTAAAACGCATTCACAACCATGGTTTTGAATAAAAAGAGCTATAAACCTTAATGTTTCTCTTTTAGAGCTGTGTTCATTGGATTTCAAAGAGTTATTTGCTTAGGTTATGATTAGTAAATTGTTCATACATGATGTATTTTTGTCCAATTATCCTCTTTAGTAAATAAGTTTCAGTCTCGGTGTTATCGGTTTGCATTTCTTAGAAGCTATAAATCTTTAATTGTGGTTGAGTTTATTCTTTAAAATTTCAAAATTTCAAAATCTTATTTTTGCTTGAGGACAAGCAAAGCTTTAGTATAGGGGAATTTGATGTGTATAATATTTACATGTTTTTGAGTTAAATTCTAATAAATTATTGAATAAAAATTAGAATAAAATGGGCAGAATATAAGTTTAATAGGAAATATATTAGTGTTAGAGTTCAATTAGGAATTTATTATCTAAAGCATATTTTTAAGGAGTTTTTGTTTGATATTAATTAATTTTCCTTTTTGTAGTTAAGTTTAAAGAGGAAGTCCAAAAAGAACATGGAGCAGAGTTGGCATGGCATTCATCATGGCTTAGCCAAGCTATATGGTTATTTGCAACCTAGAAAGAAAGGAAACATTTCAACATGATATGTGGGAAGGCATAATCTAAACCGTGTGCATGGCCATGTATAAATAAGGAAAATAAGGTTGGTTGCATGCCTTACTGAAGTCATGATTTAAGCCATGACAAAAACATGAAGTAGTGAGCATATATACAAGACATAAAGTGGTGAGATATATAGTGGACGTATAGGTCATGACACAAGGCATGGTCTTTCATGATCTGTAAACGTGAAGTATGGGCGTGCACAAATGAAATGTAACCGTATAGTAGCTATGAAGATGAGTTGGAATCACAATACAAAAGCAAAACAACAAGTGCATGTGCCCGATATAACTGAGCTCTCTATCAATGATGTAAATTCTCTAACAGAAGGGAAAGGAATCCACGGGCAAAAAGGACTCTCAACTATGAAAAAGGAAGGCAGTGGGTATACATCATGGACAACACTTGGTTATTCTTTACATCACCCACCCTGCCTTATAAAAAGAAGTTTTAAGAGTTGTTTCAGTAGAGACAGAGAGAGAGACACAGATTGAGAAGTCAACAGACAGGAGCTAAGGAAGGCGATTCATTCAATATTCAAAAAGAGTTTTATCTTTGTTTCTGCTTTGCTTTAATTACTTTAATTATGTTCGTGTGTTTCGCCATGATCATTTGTGGCTAAATTTCCATTAGAGTTCTAGGTTAGGAGTAGCAATTTCATTATGTGATTGAACACAAGTTTTATTGTTATATTTGATTTTCAGTTAATTCTTTAAGTTGAACTTATTTTATGCTTTCATTCTTAGCCAGTTTGTTTGCATGTTTATGGATAAATTTACCAACGAGAGTTTGGGGAATTTATTAGCTTAAAATTCACAGGACTTAGACCACTCGACCACGAGAGTAGGTGAGCTCTACGGGGAACCATGACAATAGATAGAGGTCTAGGGTGGTAAATTAATTATTAAGAAACTTAATGAGTTTAGATTAACTTCTTAACCACGAGAGTAGGTTAAACTTTAATCTTTACATGTTTAATTGAACTTGAGAGAGTCTTTAGGTATTTTATAACAAATACCCTTAACTGAAATCATTATTTTTGTTTGTTAACATGTTCATGATCAGATTGGAATAGTGAAACTAAACCTAGGCTCTAAGCTTTTATTATTTTATTACAATTTAATTAGATTGCTTTGATCATTTTTGGCTACAAAATTTACTTTTATTTAATTTACTAGCTTAGAACATAAGTAAAAATATTGGTACTCAATACAATCCTTATGGGAACGATATTTTTGTACTATAATTCACGATCTGTGCACTTGCGGGTTTTGAAACACAACACTCAATTGTTAAGTTAACATCCTTGATGAAAAAGAATATTTTTATTAAATATTTTAGTGTTTTAATATATGCATTTCGATTAAAAAATTATTTTATGTATTGAGAGATATTTGAATTTTACTATACTTGAAATGAATTATTTTAAGAATAATTTATAGGAAATGTTTTGAGATACAAAGGTTTATTATAAGTGTATTTTTGGTATATATGAGGTATATTTTAGTATATGAAAAAGAGTATATAGTATTTGTCAAAAGCATTGACGAATGTGTTTTGAGCAATAAGAGCAACGAGTAAATACCATATGTTGGTGACAGTAAGACTATGTCTGGGACATGACAGGGCTAGAAAATATGTATAGTCGTTGCCTGGGGCCGAATTCATATTTTGAAGTGTGTATAGCCGATGCCTGGGGCCTGATGCAATGCAAAAATGCATACTTATTTAGGAGTATTTTAGTAGTTATATTGTTTATTTTGCATATGATTTTATGTTTTTATGTTCTTAGGATGTTAATTTTGTTTTCCAAATGCATTTTAGGTTTCCTTGTTTGTTT
>CATIWM010168025.1:0-18001 GCA_949671775.1 Mallotus repandus
AGGGTACCCGAATTTAGCAAACATCATTCACATTTACAATCTCATCCCAACATTAATCATCCATCAACATAATAATTAAATATCAAAATAATTAAAATTTAGCATCTAGTAATTAGAAAATAAATATTTCTCTTATCCAATCAACTTAACCAAATAAATTTATAATTATTTATTTATTTAATTGTGTTATCTAACATAGAACATTAAGTTATCCACTTACATTTATTGCTCATTTTCCTTTGTTTATATTTACTTGTATATCAACCTCATTTTCATTTGGTTTAGCTGTAACAGATCATAATTCACTTGTTTTTAAATACCCAAAAATAATAAAACTTCATTTAGCATGATAATATCACTAAACTATCTACATATATGAAGCAACCAACTATAATAGATTTAATAGGGTGAATTTAAAAATTCACCAATAATTCTATACAATTAATCTAAAAATGAAACATTCCAAATCATTAACTCTATGTGTCTAGAATAATTTAAAATTTATTTTGCTTCCATTGAAGGTGTATAGAGGAAGAACCTTAAGAAATAATCCACCATACTCAAACCATCGTTGGAAAATAAGTTATGAAATGTTCTGCCCTAAATGACCATTTAAACAGTAGAACTAGGTTTTTCCTATTTCTGTAAGTTTCAAAGTAGACATTTCAAAATTTTTATTTCATCAAAGAAAACTAAATTTGAAGGTTCTTAACTCAAGTTATGATCAAAATAATTAGACTGAAAAACTAGATCTTAAGAACCCGAATTTTGTATCTTCTAAACCCTAGCCCAATTCAACAAAAATATTTAAATTACTTACCAAATAAACGTCTAAGGCCTTTGAAGATGAAGATTATACTCTGAAAATGATTCTAGACCTTCACTTTTACTTGGTAATTTAACTTTTTTTTTATATATATATAGGTAAAGATGATAATGAAGAAGAAGGAGGAGGAGAAGGAAGATAAGGAAAATCTTCCTTCCTTCCCTCCTTTAAAGCCACGTCTAACCCTTTTTTTTTTAAATAATAATAATAATAATGATAGTAATAACAACAACAATAAAACTAATTTAAGCCCTTTTATTTTTGCCATTAATCAATTTAAACCCTTAACTTTCTAATTCTTATTAAGGACTTAATATCACAATTACATGTATTTCTCATGACTATATGATATGCATATTATTCAAATAAATGAAAATGCATCATGTGGGTGTTACAACAAAAGCATGGGATTGGGTACTGAAGCAAGCTAAACAGAATCCCCCAGACCTAACGGGAAAGTTCAGGCCAAACTGGGAAGGCCCATATTTGGTCAAAATTGTTATATCAAGAGGAGCTGCCAAACTGATGGATTCCAAAGGAAATGAATTCTCTGAACCTACCAACATAGATCGCTTAAAGAAATACTATGACAGAAAATACTTAGTTAGAAAACCTAAAAAGGATAGCTAAGGATAGGGGTACTGTCAAATCAAAATCTGCACGAATGCAACTGTGCTTTTCTTAAATGTTTTCAGTAAATATGCGAATGATTGTCAAATCATGTAAGTACATTGAGAAAATGCAATACATCATTATCATCTGAATTCATTGAACATGTTAAGTAGAATTTACATTCCTTCATTATATACTTACAGTTCTGGTTTATTTCTTCACTTCTTCTCCAAAAATCCCAAGTTGCTATCATCAATGCCTAAAAAAAAAAGCCCAGCTAGGCGCAAAGAGTTATGAAAAAAGACACGCTAGGCAAAATAGGGAAAGAAAAATATACCCAGATACGTGCGAAGAGCTCTGAAAAGAGAAGTCCTATATAAAAGAGGGAAAGATAAAATAAAATAAAATAAAAGAGGTAGATGAAATAAAAGTCATTAAACAGACACAAATATTTCAGAAGACATAAGTCAGTCAAATACAACAACACCGACAAAAAGGTACAACACAAGGGACATATGCCCAGATATAATGTCCAGAGTCCATACTCTCAAGAAAATGATACAACAACAAAATGACCGCAGCCAAAAACCTATGCCTAACCTCTTAAACAACTACGTCGGCCATGGTTGCCATCATAAGTAAAAGCTAAATTCACTTAAGCATCTCTACCATCTGGACCATGCGTCTCATCACCTCGGTCGATGCGAAGAGCAGCCAACTCCCACTCTAGCTATTGGACGCGCTTACTCCAAGACGCTCACTCTCTCTCCCACTCAAGGCTCGCAAGAATATACTGACTCTACATTAAATAAACAGCTTAAATTACATTCATGCATTCATAAAGGCACACACATTTGTATAAAACAGGTACAATAAGCTGGCAATAAAAATGAGGACGTACGCATTGCGCGCCAGTGAACTCTATGAAATACTCCTGTGCACTAATCGCAGTAGTGGACCAAGACTGAGCAGTAGAAACAAACACCTACAAAACAGAGAAGTCAGACAATAAAAAAATAAAAAAAAGGGAAAATCGTACAAAATCAAAAGACTGACATGAGTAGTATCTGCAAGTGCTACATTTGATAAAGGTGTGCCAGCCTTAGATAAGGGGAAACACGTCCCTGCTCCCATAATCGATAATCCATACAGCATAAGGGGCATTGTGCCCACTAAATCCCCAAGAACAGTACTGCCAGATGCCATACCATTAATATGAGTTGTTCCCTCGATCCTGGGATACTCTCCTCATCAAAGCGGGAAGAACCTGATCTCTTACGGCGATATCCTGGGCGCTACAGATAAGTCATCATAACCCATGTCATTTATAGTTTACCACTAACAAAACTTATTACATTTTGTACATAAACAGGAAAAGGCAAAAGCTGAGAAACATACCGGATCAGAAGATGCTACCCTGGAAGCAGAACGACCATGAGATTATCGCAAAGTCCCACCTCTCGAACCCGAAGGTGGTGTAGGATTCGTCTGCGAAGGTGGAACTAGAGGGACATAAATGTTGGCTACAACATCTATCAACTGAGGGAGCAATGTACACATATAAGAGAAGTACGCCCCCTCTAAAAAATCCTCAGAAGGATATCCTCTCCCAGCTCTAGCAAGCTCCTCTCCAGTGAGCTCTCAACCCGAAAACATGTCACAATAGGGAGCAACAGAGACTCTCCTCATGTACGGTCCATCCCACCAGCGATGAACTCGCTCATCCAATACCATACCTTATCAATAATGCCAGCCAATAAAACTCTCCTCTGTGTCAAGCACCAAACTGACTCCATCTCAGCCGACCAATCCTCTCTCTCCAACTACTAGTGGGCACGAATCTACCTAAAAAGCAGTATAAGCAAAAGATTACCAAAGAATGACAAAATTGGGATCAAAATTCGTTATACTTGGCTCTGGGCCAATCTACTCAGGGAATCTCTCACCTCTGCAGGACTCTCAATTAAATCAGAAGTCTTTTGAATCCAATGCGGGAGCCGTGGAAAACCCCCTCTCAGATAAATGATCAACAGTAGGACGGGGGAGCACTCCAAGCTTATAAGCCCAAATCTGTCAAAAGAAAAGTCAGAACATCTGAAATTAATGAAACAATTAATAAGGATAAAAGATCACATTCACATCTAGCACGAATAAACAGCTGCATATTCGTAACCTCCTCTGCAAGCATCATCCAAGCGAGAATATTTATGGGAAAAAACAGTCATACCCCAACTGAATTTTGACAAATCTCTCAAATTCCTTAGAACGGGCAACAACTGCAGATAATCGGAGCTCAAAGCATTCAACAAAATAACAGTACTAAGAAGGTAAAATAGGAAACATCGGGCTAGCTACTCCGAACTAACACGACCAGCATCGTGTCTCGATCTAACCTTATCCACCAATCCTATATACTGGATCAAAGAAGAACAATCGGACTTCACAGAAGCAGTGACCTTAAACAGATCCTTCAACCATACATTCTATACCACCACAGAGCTATACGCCTCATTACTCAAAGGGATAGGCTCTCCAGAGAAACTCAGCCTAGTAATGACAGCGAAATCTAACGGAGTAATGGTCATCTCCCCAAAAGGCAAATGAAATGTATGGGTAGTGTTCATCCACCGCTCAATAAGAGCACAAATCGTAACCTGGCTCAACGTATAAGAGCTATAAGTAGGGGAAGAAATGACACCATCAAAACCCTTCCCAGCAACCATATCCTTCACATATGGTGGCATACCCTAATAGTACAAGCTGACCTTGTTAAAGCTATCAGGCAGTTGAATAATAGGCCTATGAGACTGCAACTGAAAGGTAAATCATTCAAAGCACTCATTAGTTACTAAAATGTCTTTTTTTATCATTTTTGCAGGAACAAAACCAAAATTAGAACAACATGAAAACAACTACAACGAGAGCTAAACTACAACAAGAGATAAACAACAGCAAGAGCTAAACAACAGCAAGAGCTAAACAATAGTAAGAGCTAAACAACAATGAGAGCTAAGCTACAGCAAGAGCTAAACTACAGTAAGAGCTAAACTACAGCAAGAGCTAAACCACAGCAAAAAGTTCACAAACAACAAGAGCTAAACTAAAATAAAAACTTCACACAGCCGACAAAGGCTAAACAATAATAGAAGCTACAGAGGAAGTAAACAAGAACTGACCTGGCAGAGATGAATAGTCTAAGCATGGGTCTCTAAACTATGAACAATAGGAATCAGACCTCCCCGGGAAAGTTGAGATGGACCAGGATCACCCCGAGAACTAAATGGACGATGAAAAGATCCACCACTAGCCCTAGTGGTCTCCGTAACTCTGGCTGTATCAGAAGTCCCCGCATTAGTCTATGTAAACTCCATATCACCCATCTCTAAATTAATATCATCAAAAGAGAAAGAAGCATTATCCAAGTCGTCAAGAATAGCAGGAAAATCCATAATTTTTTAGCAACAACAGAACAAGAAGAAAAGAAAGAAAATAAAAATGCTTAAAAAGAGGCAAAAAAAAGTCACACAGGGCCAGAAAATAGGTAAGAACCTCTCCAAATACAAAAAATGAGTGCCCTATATATGCACAGAAGGCCCTCGGAGCGCATGATCACGCGTAGCCCTTCTTGCCTTCACGCACCCTGATGCGCTTGTATGCGCACTTCGAGACCCCCACACACATATTCCTAGGGTCCCCGCATTAGTCTACGTAAAATCTATATCACCCATCTCCAAATTAATATCATCAAAAAAGAAAGAAGCATTATCCAAGTCGTCAAGAATAGCAGGAAAATCCATAATTTTTTAGCAACAACAGAACAAGAAGAAAAGAAAGAAAATAAAAATGCTTAAAAAGACGCAAAAAAAAGTCGCACAGGGCCAAAAAATAGGTAAGAACCTCCCCAAATACAAAAAATGAGTGCCCTATATATGCACAGAAGGCCCTTGGAGCGCATGATCACGCGTAGCCCTTCTTGCCTTCACGCACCTTGATACGCTCGTATGCGCACTTCGAGACCCCCACATACATATTCCTAGGGTCCCCGCATTAGTCTACGTAAACTCCATATCACCCATCTCCAAATTAATATCATCAAAAGAGAAAGAAGCATTATCCAAGTCATCAAGAATAGTAGGAAAATCAATAATTTTTTAGCAATAACAGAACAAGAAGAAAAGAAAGAAAATAAAAATGCTTAAAAAGACAAAAAAAAAATCGCATAGGGCCAAAAAAGAGGTAAGAACCTCCCCAAATATAAAAAATGAGTGCCCTATATATGCACATAAGGCCCTTGGAGCGCATGATCACGCGTAGCCCTTCTTGCCTTCACGCACCTTGATGCGCTCGTATGCGCACTTCAAGACCCCCACACACATATTCCTAGGGTCCCAAACATGCATTCTAGTAGAAAAAACACATGAAAACATGCACATATCACATGAATATGAATACTATACACTGCATTTGACATCATTATCTTAGAAAGTCATAACATCATTTATAAAAAGAGAAAATGACATAAACACATCGTACCTACGATGATCGCATCATTATCTCACAAGAATCACGTCTAAGACATGATAAATAATGACATCATCATTACATCATTACTGCATTTTCATCTGCTTTGTAGCATTTTCAACTGCTTAGTAGCATCTTGATCTGCTTAGAAGCACCTTCATTTGCTTAGAAGCATTTTCATCTGCTTAGAAGCATTTTCATCTGCTTAGAAGCATCTTTATCTACTTAGTAGCATTTCTATTGCTTAGTAGCATTTTCAATTGCTTAGTAGCATCTTCATCTACTTAGAAGCACCTTCATCTGCTTAGAAGCACCTTCATCTGCTTAGAAGTACCTTCATCTACTTAAAAGCATTTTCACTGTATAGAAGCATCTTTATCTGCTCAGTAGCATTTCTACTGCTTAGTAGCATTTTTATCTGCTAAGCATTTTCATATGCTTAGAAGCATTTTTCATTTGCTTAGCAGCATTTTTACTGCTTAGTAGCACTTTCACCTGCTCATAAGCATTTCTATCTGCTTAGTAGCATTCTTACTTGCTTGAAACCTCAGTAGGTTATAGTAGCATCGTCATTTGCTTGACACCTTAATAGGGTACAACAGTATCAACTTGACACCTCAGTAGGTTACAGTAGCATTATCATTTGCTTGACACCTCAATAGGTTATAGTAACATCTGCTTGACACCTCAATAGGTTATAGTAGCATCTGTTTGACACCTTAGTAGGTTATAGTAGCATCTTCACTTGCCTGACAACTCGATAGATTATAGCAGTATCTTCATCTGCTTGACACATGAATTTACATATATATATATATATATATGTAAATTCGTGTGTATATATATTTATTTATTTAAGGTAATGGTTATCTTAAATAAATAGAAAATATATTTCTGATTTAATATTTAAAATAAAATCAGAATTAAGAGTGGTATATACCAAAAAGGGCATTTTGGTAAGTGAAACTCTAATTGAGAAGTCTATAAATATATCATGTTCTCTAGGGTTTCACATACGTCTATCACTTTAGCCACCTAAATTCATTTTCTCTCCCTTTTGAGAAAAAAACAAAAAACACAGAGTTCTTTCATTCTTGATTTATTAAGATCATCCAGAAGGTGCTAGCACACAGATTCGTTTTGAATCAAGGGTTGTTCGTGTGGATACCAGTAGAGGATGCATCCTTTCGAAGACTTCTTAATCCGACAAAAGAAAGCAAAAAGATCAAGGTAAGGTGTCACCAGTGTGAACGTCCTCTCTCCCTTCCAGCAATCTGGCCTCTACTTATGATTGTGGTAAGATTTTGGAAACCCTAATTAAATCAGTTAATCGAATTAAATGGATCTAGGTTTGGGATTATGATAAAAATTTTAAATTTTTGTTGCATATAGTATCATAAAACCCAATACCAACTACCTCAGCTTTTCATGAAACTGTGTCTGAGAGTGGTAAATGGGTAAAAATAATAGTCAAGTAGAAAATGGAAAAAAAAAAGGAAAAGAAAGCTAACCTCTAGTAGCAGTGGACTTTCAAAAAATTATTTTGTCACTAGAAAGTTGCCTAATCCGATCATAGTTTCTACTAGGACAAGAGGAAAGGGATTCAGACCTACCTCCACTTGATCGAGAATGTGCAGGACTTTTGAATCGCAATTGCCAGAAGGGGAAACTGTCAAGAATTGAGCATATAGACAAAAAGCCATCATCCGAGGCCAATATACTTATTTGTTATCCACAAATGCTATAACTTCCAGTAAAAAGTTTATCAGAACCACAATGTCGAAGATGTGACGAGGAGAAGATTAAGGAGAAAAGTTAAACAGTCTACCCATTTGGTATTGGATTGAATGTAAATCCAGGGTTTCAATCAGAGGAACTGTAATCTAACAAGCATAATCCATTGAAGAACCTAAGATAGCTTCAACATCCTTTGGCAGGGGGTATAGCTTTACCATGTTGAATCTGAAGACATGTTTCTAAGGATCCCAAAATTGAGCAAAAATATAAAGAAATGCAAAATTAATCTTTCTAGCATGTCCAAATCTAAAAATCAATGGGTGATATGGCTCTAATCTTGCCCATGAACCGCAATCTAAGCTTTTTAGCATCGACTGTAGTTGTTTCAAGCTTCTTTCGGTCATGATGGAGGGTTAGGATGCTGTTCAGAGGAAGAAAATAAAGAAGAATTACAGAAATGAGAAATTAGGGATTTTAGAGAAGTTGAGGATTTAAATTGTTGCAAGGTACTGCTGTAAAGGCGTTCGCCTCTACGAATAGGCGACGCCTCTGTGTGTCGAGGTGACTTCCTATTGCCTCTTCACGAAGAGGTGACACTCCAATATAGAGGTAACGCATCTTCAACAGGCAGAGGATGTCTATTTTTGTTATATTCACTGAAACATTGACATTGTAAATCAAGTTTCGGTCATCAGAGAAGGCAATTTTTGTAAAGATTCTTCCCTCATTAATCCAAAGCATAGTTAAAAAGAGACTTAAGTGTTGTATCATCTATTCAGTTCAAAAATGTGAAAATGCTAAAGCAAAATAACAATTTAGATAGTAAAAAAGCAACAGTTCATAAGAAAAAAAATATTCCTAATCTGGGAGCTAGCCAGCAGTCATACTGATCATCTCCAGCCTCATCATCTCCCTCATCGATTGGATCATCAACAGGATCTTTAACGGGATCATCAGCATGATCATCTCCATCATCACCGCTGCCATCTCTAGCATGCTTATCAGCCTGCTCCCCCTCATCAGTGTGCTCCTCCTCCTCATCATCCTCAACCATAAGGGTGGCTAATTGGCACTCCAGAGCAATAATTCAAGCCTGGTTGGAGTCATCTCAGTCCTATCAAAATACAAAAAAGGTAAGGAATCATGAAAGCATGCATATATATAGATACAGGAAATGATTGATACCTTCCACTGTTGTGTAATGCTCATCAGGAAGTCTCGTTGAGCCTCAATCACCCGGTACATAAACTCTCCTTGATTTTGAGGTATCTGTACAATCAATGAATGATTAATGCTAATCTTATTTTAAGCTAAATTTAAGAACATGATTTCAAAGGAAAGAGAACTTACATAGGTGGAAGCCTCCGGGATAAACATTAACTCTAAAGTCTAGTCCAATCTCAAAAATTGACGAGAAAGCCCGCCTGAAGGCACCCAGTATCGGGTCATCAAGTCAGGAGGAGCAGTAAGTCAACCAATGATCATCTGTGAATCAAAAGTAGAGCAACCCTTGGAAGTACCCTCACCATTAGGTACAGTATGTGGGTGCTAGGGAGGCCGCTCTTATGTAATAGGCCCAATACAGATAGTTGGTGCCCAAAAAAAAATTAATTAAGTCAGAAAAAGGACATTTGTAGATGGAAATATGGAATTATATGCTTCACAGGATTATTTGCTAACTTGTGATGTGGATCCGGGTAAATTCACCCTCTGTAGGAGCTGAGCTCGTGCGAAGTCCATATAGTAAGACTTCCTCCTCTCACAATAATCTGCGGTATCATCTCCATCCAGGGCCTCATCCAGCACCTCTCTCTCCAATAAGTGCCCCCAAAAAATCTCATGAGGAGGAGCAAGGGGGGTGGTCTTCTCACCCGAACACCTAAGCACCACTAATGTACCCTCTCGTCAAGGTACCAGATGATGCAGTCAGGTCCTCAGAGTAGGACCCTCTTCTCAAATAACGATCTTGAGCAGATCATGGTCAGGGTCCATCCAGCCTGAGGACCCCACAATCTAGGCACAATTATGAAGACAATGTGGTAAGTGAATGAATTCGAATAACAGACATTCTATTAATTATAATTACATTTGCAGGTACTATACCTCATTATATATAAAAGTGTTCAGCCGCTCCCGGTGGATGTGCACGAGGGTGGCAGGTCTCCGCCAAGCCCGACTGGGGCCCCACCTGGCCATGGTAGGGAAAGAGGTGTCACGGACACAAGATATCCCTATGATAAACTCCAGCTCTAGAGCCCAATCTTATAAGAGAAAGAAGAATAGTTAATCAATCATGCTAAGGATATTTGAAATGAAATAATAAAAGAAAGGAAAGAGAAAGGAAATACCAAAATAGTGTGCCAGAAACCACAAAGCCTCTTGGCTCCCTGCACTGTCTCATCCATGCTCTTATATAGAAAAGCTAGGGCATAGCTACCTTAGTTATATGAAGCTACCAAATCAAGATCCGTTAGAGGCATCAGAAAGCTCAAATCAATAAAGTTGACAAAGTCTACAAAGAGAGTGCCCAATAAGTAAACCAAGAATGCCCTCATCACCTGGTCGATCTCCTGGGGAATGGTAGTAGCCTCCATCCTAACACGAGTATAATGACTCTTGATCGAGTCAAACTTCACGGTATGCATCCCCTTCATGTCTAGGACCATGCCTAACAGATGCTCAATGAAAGTAAGGCGATCATGCATCAGTCGATGAAGACTCATGTTGAGAGGAACACAATCTCCTACATAGGCAATACCAGTAACAGCAGTGAAAGGAACTGAGTCTAGGGTGAACTCTTCGAATGGAAGATGGAATGTATGTGTAGTGTCAGACTATCTCTCCATCATTGCGTAAAGAGGTTGATAGTTAGTCCGCCCCTGGGCATTCAAAAGTGCAAGGATGAAATCTGAAAATTCGGTCTCATAGATATGAGTCTTGATCTTGTCTGGGAAGCTGTTGTACTATATACGAGCTCCGCTAAAGTTTTCAGCACCCTTAAGAGTGTAAGTGTCGAGCTACAGGACAAAACAAGGAGTTGAATTATCAATTTAGGCAAGTAAAATTTAATATTTTTTCTGATTACTATTGAAGAGGCGACTGCCTTTATGCGAAGGGCGACCACCCCATCAAAAGGACATCGCTTCTTCGCCAAGGGGTGATCGCCCCTTTGCCCAGTCACCTCAACACTAAGAGGCGATTACCTTTTCATCAAGAGGTGATCGCCCCATTGATGAGGTGATCACCCCATCATCGATGAAGCAATCGCCCCATCGAAGAGGCAACGCCTCTTCGTGTCTGTAATCTGACACTCAAATTTTAAAATTCATAATTTTTTTCATTTAATTGAATTTTCTTTTGGTTAAATTGATGAATACACATCCATAAGCAATAACCCGATGTTTTCTAATGTTCTTTGCAGGAAAAATCAAAGAAATTGAGTACTAACCTCTTCTGTAGCCAATCCACATATATAGGATCGTGTATTAGCAAAAAGAGGAACCTCGTCTCCGACGCTGAGGCCAAAACTGCACAGAGGATGCACTGGATGTGGCACTGGGTCCCATGCTAAAAGATCAGGGGTCCGCGCGACATCCATGATTAGGAAAGTGAAGAGAAAGTAAAATAAAAGTAAAGGAGAAAGTGAAAAGAGAAAGGAAGACAAAGAATATTTTTGGAAAAGAAAAGGTTTATAAAGTTATTTATAGGAAAAGGAAAAGGGAGGTGGAGGAGCCCACTAGGCAAAGGATGGGATAGCCCATCCTGCCCCATCAGATACGTGCCCCTAGTGGATCCAGGAAAAAAAAATTGTTATTATTCTTTTACTTCTCGGGTGCACCCTAAAGTTGACACTGAAGATTTTAAGATTTTCTGATCGAAGCATCAGTTCAATGAGTGACTGGTCGAGTTGTATTCCTGAAGTTTACATTTAAAGAGTGTCTAGTTGGGTTGTATCCCCGAAGTGCACATCACAAGGAGTGTCTGATCGGGTTGTATCCTCGAAGTGCATCTTCTTTTCTAAGAGTGTCTGGTCAGGTTGTATCCTTGAAGTGCATCTTCTCTTCTAATGAGTGTCTGGTCAGGTTGTATCCCCGAAGTGCATATCACAAGGAGTGTCTGGTTGATTTTTAATCCCCAAAATACATCTTCTCTTCTAATGAGTGCCTGGTCAGGTTGAATCCCCAAAGTGTATGTCGCAAGGAGTGTTTGGTTGGGTTTGAATCCTCGAACTGCATCTCTATTTCTTTACTGAGTGACTTCTCAAGCTAGAATGACACTGAGTGACTTCTCAAGCCAAAATGACATTGAGTGACTTCTTGAGCCAGAAAGACCCGAGACTCACGCTTCAAATATTAATGAATGGCTAATCGGGCCAGGAAAACTTTAGGATCACGGTCACGTTTTCATATGTTTTTATTGAGTGACTTATCGAGCTAGAAAGACTTGAGACTCACGCTTCAAATATTAATGAATGGCTGATCGGGCTAGAAAAACCAAAGGATCACGATCACATTTTCTCATGTTTCTACTGAGTGACTTCTCGAGCTAGAAAGACCCAAGACTCATACTTCAAATATTAATGAGTGGTTGATCAGGCCAGGAAAATTCGAGGATTACGGTCACATTTTTACCTGTTTCTATTGAGTGACTTCTCGAGCTAGAAAGACTCGAGACTCATATTTTAAATATTAATGAGTGGCTAATCGAGCTTGAAAAATCTGAGGATCACAGTTACATTTCAAAACATTTCCATAAATTTAAAATTTGACCTTTCGGGTTTGAATTCCCGAGGCTGACAACACGAGCGAAGTTCAGAGGTTAGGTACGTAACTTTTATTATTTATTGCTTTTGTTATGCATGTTGCTTTTTCAAAAATGGATTTTATAATTCAGTTTTTGAAAAACCAAGGGGGCAAACTGTGGACACCATCGGTTTGTTCGACCCACAACGAAAGCCCAATGATAAGATAGTACAGATATCAAATGCAAGAGAGGAACAAAACTTTCTCCAAAAATGGACTCAAGAGCCTAAAATACCTAGTTCAAGCCCAAATTAGTTGAGCCTAAAACACCAAACCAGGACCCAAAACTTCAAATTTAAGCCTAAAAGCCCATTTGGCATAAAGGCCCAAAACCAGGCTTGGGCGAAAAGGCGGTGCCTCTTTGCCCCTCAACGATGCCTCTTTGTAGCCAACTTATACAACATTAAATGCCATTTATGTCTATATTAAATAAATGATGGGCCCATATATCACACATCTGAAGATTTGTGTGTGAAATTAAGACTTTTAAGGCAGGAATAAGGCTGGAAAAGAGAGGAATATGATGAGAAATGAGTGTATTTTATCTTAGCTTGGTTTTTGTAAATTAAAAAAGGTAAGGGTGTGGAAGCTTAAAGGAGGGGTTTTTGGCTGTAGAAAAGGGAAGGGTGAGTTTTGAAAAAATGAAAAAACATTCTTGGGAAGAGGAGGAAAAAAGAAAGAAAGAAAAGGGAGAAAAGAATAGGAAGTTAAGTTTTCTTAACTTGAGAATCCATTTTCTTGAGAAGAAGGAAGGACTTCTTGCATTCAAGATCATCTAAAGCAACAAACCAAGCTCTAAGTTAGGAGCTCTGAAACTGATCAAATCAGTAAGAGTCATCATTTTCAAGTTTTAAGCTCCTTGTTTTACATAAAGCTTCATTTATTGGTTTTATTGCTTGTTTTTGTATTTATTGTGCATTTAAGGTTACATCCATGCCATGAATATGTGAGATACTTAGCATTAGACGTAAATCTTTATTTATTTGCCTCTAGTTTGATTTTCTTAAGACTTAAGAAACTTGTAGCTTGCAGAATATTTATTGAAGAGGCGATGCCTCTTTCCCTTCGTGTTGAGGTCACCTCTTTGCTTGGAATAGGTGTCGCCGCTCCAACAGAGCTGAGCTCGAGTTGGCTTGAATTTGTAACGTTCATTCCATATGATTTGAGTTTTTCATGCATTTATTACATGTTATATCCTCAATTTTATATGTAATTACCATAATATTAGGTTTAACCAAGTGT
Source organism: Mallotus repandus (assembly GCA_949671775.1). Lineage (NCBI taxonomy): Eukaryota > Viridiplantae > Streptophyta > Magnoliopsida > Malpighiales > Euphorbiaceae > Mallotus > Mallotus repandus. Next base: position 13,741 of record CATIWM010168025.1, read on the forward strand.
TTATTTATATTTAAATGAGTATTTAGGTTTATTTTGTACAAATTTAACTTGGTTTCCTTTGTAGGTGATAATTGTTGTTTTGTGAGAAAGAACTAACTCTTATTTATTGCAGAATTTTAGCATGATTTTCAATTAATTAATGTTTGATTCCTTAATTAGTTCTTAAGAGGGTTTAATTTTGGTTTATTTTCCATTTATTTTATTTTTATAATTAAAAGATTGTAATCCCTAATCCTTCCCCTCCCATTTGAATGCATGATTGTACATTTGTTACCATTACTTGTAATAAGTATTGGGTTAATAAGCATGAAAATGACTAATGTGCAAACTCGAATATTGAACATAAAATCGGAAATGATTTCAATTCAAATGATAATAAGGAAACAATATGATAATCAAAGGTAATAAAGTACAAAACGCACACGAAGGCTAACCACAAGGTTGGGTGGGCATTTCAAAAGCCCATACCCAATTTCTGAGCTCGATCTCTGATGACGGCTTCTAGAAACCTCCACGGAATCTAGCTGTTGTATAGTGTATCTCAACTTTCATCTGGGTGGCGACTTCATCTCCATTTTGGGCTCCAAAAGCCTATTTTATATTTCTTAATGGGCCTTGAGCTCTCATAGTACCGTAGTCACCAAACACTTGAGTGCACGCTAGTCCCCACCACCTATATATATACATCACTTGATTCTAAAATTTTAAAAAAATTTAGGTCTAAAATTTTTTTAAAAAAAAATTCAAAATTAAAAAAAAAAAGAATTTCAAAATTTTTTCTAAAAATTATTATATAGACTTAAAAAATTTTTAAACTTCATAATTAAGTGACATATATTTTTAGAAAAAATTATCAATTTTATTTATTAATCAAAATAAATTTTCATTAATTAACCATTAAAATTAAAATTTTATTTAATTTATGAGATTTAATTGTAAGAGTTTTTTAATATAAAATCCAATAAGATCCAATTTTAAAAGAAAAAGTTCCTATTAAGACAAAAAAAAAATTTAAAGTCCAATGTTAACTTCAAGGTACAATTGAGGGTCCAATTTGACTCTTTAATCTTATTAAGTGTACAAAATATGTTTAAAATTTTGTATTTAAAAAATAACCTTTAAATAAATACATGCCATAAAAAATTATAAGATAACTTTTTTTTTTGGTAACAAACAGAGGATAGCAGACGCCAACAATATACTGCTGAAGCAGATCCCTAATATCTTAAGGAGCTTGCTCAATAATGTGAAATCACCAAAAAGCAAGAGGCAAATGATGCTAGTCAATCAGCAGCTACATGCCAGCACGCGGTAGTTCAGATGGTTTAGCCATCCTTATGCAGGGCTAGTCATACTAGAGGTGGGGGATTCAAATCCCCTCACCTTATTAAGTGTACAAAATATATTTAAAATTTTGTACTTAAAAAATAACCTTTAAATAAATATATGTCATAAGAAAATTATAAGATAACTTTTTTTTAGGTAACAAACGGAGGCATGCTGAAGTATATCTCTAATATTTTAAGGAGCTTGCTCAATAATGTGAAACTCACCGAAAAGCAAGAGACAAATGATGCTAGTCAATTAGTAGCCACGTGCCAACATACGGTAGTCCAGATGATTTAGCCATCTTTATGCGGGGCTAGACATACTAGAGGTGGGGTTCAAATCCCCCTCCCATATAATGTAACAAATGTTAAAAAAAAATCAGTAGCCTCGTTGGCTTCTCTATACATATGAGTAATAATCATCTAAAGGTGATTAATAATAAAATAAAATTTATTTTGTAAAAATTTAAATAACCATAAACTACACCCTTGCCATGCATTGTGTTTGCTCAAAACAAAAGAATTTGCATTGTAATTTCCGTTGTAACAAAAAAAAAATGCGTTGTGGCTATTAATTTTGGGCCGAGCCTGTTTTGTACCTCAAAGCAGGAAGTCTACTTAGGCTTTGACTAGATGGGCGTTTCTTGGACTGGGTTTGTAGGTGGGTTCAATGCTCTACACCTCATAACTTCCCTTTCTTGCATTTAAGCCCTTCAAAGTTTTGTTTTGTTTTGTTTTTTGTTTTTTGTTTTTTGTTTTCCTGGCTGGCACTCAAATCTAAAAACTTAAGGTATGAATTGGAATTTTTAGGCAATTTGAAAGAAAAATAAAAAGAAATTTGCAGTTGCATAAGTTAATTGGTTATATACAGATAAGTAGCTTAGTCATAATAATACTGCAAGATAAGTTCCCCAATAATATTCTTTGTTTTAGACATGCTAGTTAATTTTGTAATTTCTTACTAATTATTAAAATATAGATTATATAATTAGTTAAATAATTTTACCTTTTTTGTTTACTTTTTCTTCATTCTGATTATATTTTATTTAAATTTTTGTTCAAAGTTATGTTAGAAGTTAAGTTTTTTACACCAGATCAGAGAAATCACCAATACCTAACATAACATTATATTAAAACTAAAACTAGTACTAGCGCTTCACTGCGGATATAATACAAATATTAAGTCTACATTCAATAAAGATATTAGATTCATATTTATTATTTAAATAAATTTAATGAACTTAAAACACAGTTGATAGAGTAAAAGCAAAAACGGCGTCATTTCCGTACTGGCCACTGCAAAAATGTAAACATATAACCAAATCATGCGGTGGCAAAATTGTTATTTGAAGCAAATAGAAGGCCGAAAAAACTATACGAGCTGCACAGTGAAATAGAAGTTTCATCTTTATATATTTAAATAAATTTAATGAACTTAAATTAAATCTATGTTAAAAGTATATACTGGCTTTAATATGTTGAAATTTTTATTTTTAGTTATAATACTTTGTATAATTCTATTGGATTTATAATTTTATAATTAATATTTTTCGTACATTCATTGTCTTGTTTTGTGTTTTTTCTTTATTTATTATAACTATATAATTTTTTTTTTGTTAGTCTAGAAAGGACACAAATTCGATGGTGATATCTAAAAATACATGAAAAAAAAAAAGATACAATGACAGATGAAAGGCATATTTAATTTGAGGTTGTTATCGGTCGTTTAACGTTTATAAGTTAGTTATTAGCAATTAGTAGTCAATAGTTGACAAATAAAAATAATAAATAAGTACTAATGGTGAAAAAAAAGATAAAAATATAAACAATTAGCGACTAACAAATAACTATTTATTTTTTTGAGAAAACTAACAAATAACTATTTAAAAATTAACATTTTGGAGAACATGAAGAAGTTGAAGAAAAAGTTTACTAGGCGTTAAAATCTTGATCGTATGAACAATTGGAATTGTGCGGTGATGCTTTTTGTAACATTTTTATTTTTTCTAGAGTGTGTTTGAATAAATGTTACTTTTATAATACATTAACTCTCTTTATTTTTGTTTGGTAACTTTTAAAAGTTCAGGGTTAACATTTAACTCCTTTAATGATCAAACCTATTTTTATTAACCTAGTTGAGAGTAAGTTAAAAGTCTGTAACAACAAAAATGCATGCCTTTAAGAGATCACTTTTTATTTTTTTTTATTTATCTACCTTCATCAAATCACTTCAACTTCTTTTTTTTTTTATCAAGAAACTACTAATCAAATCTATTAAAAATGTACGAATCAATTTAAATTTTTATTTCATGATGATTTTATTGATTTCATTTTTCTCCGCAATTTTTTTTATTATTTGTGAAATCTAGGTCTTATAATATTTTTGTTTCTTTTTAAAATGCATATGAATACATTATTTAAATAATTATATAAATGATTAACGTTTTAAATGATTATTTATTTATTTTTATTATTTTTAAATATTTAATAATAAAATTTATCAACCATATAATTTGAAAATGCCTTAGAGGGGGGTGAATAAGGCAATCAAATTCAAATCGATAGTAATTGAAATTTAAACAAAATAGAAAGAATGTTGGGAAGGAAGAATGAAGAACACAATGATTTAAGGAGTTCGGATTCAACAATAATCCTATGTCTCCACCTAACTTATCCCCAAGTTAGGATTTTCAATCACCCACAATCTTATTCACAAGATTGAGATTACACAAGAGTTTAAGGCTCACTCTTACAACCTTACAAACAAGAATTTCTAGGCTCACTTTTAAACTAAATCCCAAGTGTTTTAATGGCTAAACACTTAAACCAATTCCTTTAGAAATAAATCTCACTTCCCTTCTAATCTATCCCAAGACTTAGATGAAGTAGAAATTCTATTTCTAACACACAACCAACTCTCACAAGAGTTAATG